>VCRD01000984.1:143820-181960 GCA_006783055.1 Trinorchestia longiramus | reverse complement strand
AAGTTACTAAAATCAAGAAGAAATCATGATAAAAAAGGTGATAGAAAAAGTTCACAGGCTTAGGGAAATAAAAAGGTAAGTTTCTTACTAGCTCCGAGAAGCTGCCAGAAGTCGGCTAAGTCTTCTCAAGATCGTCCAACTAACCAAACTTGAAAATAAGCAACACTGGGAAAACTCTAATGAACTTAGTCTAAAAGACAATACGACTAAAAATTTTCTGCTTCACTTTCGCATAAAGCTGTCGTACACGTTATTATCTGGGATTTTTAAGATTGACTCCCAATAATAAATCCAGGGTGGTAGGTTGCACTGGAGATTTGATAAATAAAGTGGTTGTATGTATATATAATAGACAAAATAACCAACTTTCCTTCTACATATATATTCCATTTCATAGAACTCTGCATGCGCCAACGAAAATTGTGTACAGTTTGTCCTATTTGATTTAATCTCATTCCTGGCGAATTTGCCCCGTAAATCCTTTCAAACGACCGTTCCATACAAGTTCAGTTTATCGTGAAGAGATTTGTTGCCTTTAATCAACTTACAAGCAATGAAAAGTTTTGTCTTGTATGTTTAAATATTATTGTTTACCCACAAAATGGTTCGCTAGCTTTTCTTTCATTGAGAGAGTAAATGAATATGTCAGCGTCTGCTCTGCAGCGTGAGTCTGAAAACATTTATTTTTAGGCGCTTCGACGCGTGCCCAGTGTTGATGTTCTTCACGGCATCAATGGGGATCAGGCTGTGGTACTGACGAGCTGAAGCAAAGATATTTCAGTGTTCCTGTTACGCCTTCTCTTCAAACTGTTGCGTAAAGCAGTAGCAAGACATTCCTGTTTCTCAAATTGCTAGTTCATACCAGTAGGTGTAGTCATGCAAGCTACGTCATCATTTTTGCTAACTTTCCTCTTCAAGTCCGTGAATACCTTCAATGGAGATACCTTCGAATTTATCAATATTTTAGTTTTCTATTTGCATTGGTTATAGTTTACCGCATGCTTGAAATACATTACTAACAACATTATTCTTAGTGTATATACAAAATAGAATGATCAGTTTTGCATATGCCAGTCATGAGTAGTAAATAATGGGACCTTTCTACTTCTTTGGCGACCAAATAAGTTGATGACGCCTGATTAAGAAAGACCAGAACACACATTGATCTTCAGCTTGATATACGAAATTTTAGCCCTTTCTTTTAGATCGTCCTCTCTCTCACACAAGGCAAGAATAAGAAATTTGAAAGCCATCCTGTTTTTAAACCGTACCCTCTGTGAAACTCATGCTTTCAGTATTTGATTGAAACAACAGCGTAAATTCTGCATGCACAAACTTCTTACTAGTGACTCACATTTTTGAGTTTTGAGCATATACTATACATTTATATTGAAAGAAGGCCTAGTAAGCAAATTGTACAATCGCTAATAGACTTTTAACACGATGACTCCGAAGTGGTACGTATGTGTACCACTGAGGTTAGGTTCTGTAATTTTTTCAGATCCTTCTAGTGACAATGCGTACAAAGTGAAGTTTTACACCAATCAGGCAATCGGAGGCAACGTGTTAAACGAATATGGGAGGTGATTTTTCTTCGACAGAGTCGTTTAAAAGCTCATCAATATTCTGTTGCTATAAGAGCTTTACTACATCAATTTCTTGTATCTACAGAGTTTAAGGTTTCCATTCATGGTTCTTGGGCCTCTGAAGGAGCTTTATTTATAGTCTTCAGGCCGAGCAGGTCCACTGAGACGCTAGACTCCCAACGATTGCAAGATTTATGGCTACGAGGCGCAGCGTCGGGCTCAGTGTGATTTTCGATTAGCGATCCCATCGTTGGTTCGAGACGTAAAGTTTAGAGGCTATTCCTTTTTTTAGAATTTCACTACCTAGGATTTTTTTATCTTCCAACATGCATATTTTTAACTGCTTTTGATTCTCTGCGAGTCTGCAAGTGTTTAAAATCAGCTGCTTGTTTTCGAAACACTAAAACTATCTTCTTAGAGTTTATGGGGTATTCACTGTCTCGTTATTGTCTCGGTTTTAACCTCTGTATTGTGTTTATTGTTTGTAAATCACTGGTTAGCGTTTTCAAATGTAGATAATTATTCCAGTGCATTAGGCCCGTCACAAATTTCGAGCAAGTCGTTCTCTGAATATTACAAAAAAAAGATTTCAGAAAACCCCATTAAATAAGATGTGAATAATTTCAGCATTATTTCATATAAGCTCGTGTTAATAAATTCTTGAAATACTTCTATTACTAGTCCCTTTTCCGACTGGGTCATGGTATGTGAACGCCCAAGAATGAACAGCTCTGGAGCGAATCTCAGATCACGCTTGGCATTATGAAAGTCACGGATAGTCCTCAAGAAGCATGAAACTTTTCACCAAACCATTAGCGGATTTCGCTTTTTCAACTTCAAAATGTATAAAGTCTGGAATTTTAGGGCAAAACTCGTGTAAATGCGGTTTCAGCTTTTGTTTGGTACACAATGCTTCGTGAGCGCTAATGTAGCTGAGCATGTCCAGACTGAAAGCCGCGGTTTGCTTGGTGAAACTTTCAGAAATAATTGGAAACTTTGTAGCTTCAAGTTGAGGGAAATACTGAAAATAATTTTGAGTAAGACAGAAAGATTTTAAATTTTTAGCGTACGTGACTATTTTAACTTTTCCTATAAAATGAATTATTTCACAAAAATGTATATATATATATATATCTGATTGCTTACTTCAATTATTTTATCAAATTAGTTCTTTTTGACATTTTGAAAATTCTTATAATGATTATCTCTACTTTAAATTCAATTAGTATGATAGTAATTTATTTATTGTATATTTTAATCGGCTGTATAAATGAATGAATTCCTTCCAGTTGAACTTAAATTTTGGCAGATTTTTTGTTAACGGTTTCAACGTTCAAAGGATAATTGATCTAATGCATTATTACATAAAAATTAATCATTTGCATTCTTTTCTGACGACATGGAAGCTATACGATGGCCTAGCAAAATTCAGGATGAAATATTTCATTCTTTTATCTAAAAATTCAGATAGAAACAGTAAAATTGAATTGAAATATCATAAAAATTAATCGATTACAAAATTATTAGTCATTGTTTTCATTTGTCGGACACAAAGATTGGAGCATCTGGTGGAATGAGACCCTTCCAGCTCATCCTGCTTCAGATCATCAAGGAATCTCCAAACTTCTCCTAAAACTCAAGCAGCTCATTTGTCTTTTCCCGAGACTTGGTCGAGACAACATCATTTTTAGTGTCGAGGGTCTCACACCCTTTAACCATGACATTGAAATCAGCGTTGATGATTCTTCCTCAAGTTGTCCTCGGGTTCACAACCATGCCATTATACTGCTGCATTAACCACCTGGCAAATTCTACCTTCCTGATCTTTTGTTGTGCTGATCTATCTTTGACCACTGCACCTTCCTCCTATGACATGCTTTGTCTTCAGTCTTGCGCTTGACTTTCCCGACAGTCTCCCTTCTAACTCCATTTCTGACTGTATCTCTCCGAACACTTCTCCATTNAGTTTGAAGAGAAGGCGTAACAGGAACACTGAAATATCTTTGCTTCAGCTCGTCAGTACCACAGCCTGATCCCCATTGATGCCGTCAAGAACATCAACACTGGGCACGCGTCGAAGCGCCTAAAAATAAATGTTTTCAGACTCACGCTGCAGAGCAGACGCTGACATATTCATTTACTCTCTCAATGAAAGAAAAGCTAGCGAACCATTTTGTGGGTAAACAAAAATATTTAAACATACAAGACAAAACTTTTCATTGCTTGTAAGTTGATTAAAGGCAACAAATCTCTTCACGATAAACTGAACTTGTATGGAACGGTCGTTTGAAAGGATTTACGGGGCAAATTCGCCAGGAATGAGATTAAATCAAATAGGACAAACTGTACACAATTTCTAGTTGGCGTATGCAGAGTTCTATGAAATGGAATATATATGTAGAAGGAAAGTTGGTTATTTTGTCTATTATATATACATACAACCTCTTTATTTATCAAATCTCCAGTGCAACCTACCACCCTGGATTTATTATTGGGAGTCAATCTTAAAAATCCCAGATAATGTGTACGACAGCTTTATGCGAAAGTGAAGCAGAAAATTTTTAGTCGTATTGTCTTTTAGACTAAGTTCATTAGAGTTTTCCCAGTGTTGCTTATTTTCATGTTTGGTTAGTTGGACGATCTTGAGAAGACTTAGCCGACTTCTGGCAGCTTCTCGGAGCTAGTTAGAAACTTACCTTTTTATTTCCCTAAGCCTGTGAACTTTTTCTATCACCTTTTTTATCATGATTTCTTCTTGATTTTAGTAACTTCAATTTTTTTCTTGCAAGTCCTAGGATACTTTTAGATGATACTTACCTTTTTATTTCCCTAAGCCTGTGAACTTTTTCTATCACCTTTTTTATCATGATTTCTTCTTGATTTCAGTAACTTCAGTTTTTTCTTCCAAGTCTTAGGATACTTTCAGATGATACACGTAACGCAAATAATCAATTCTAAAAAGAACAATATAATAATGATACTTCTTTGCATCTCAATCCCAATGGGTCACCAGTTTCAATTAAAACAAACTTTCCATTTACGTGCCACAGTCTTGCCAGCAAGGACCCAAAATGATTGCCATCCAGCAATTCTCTTGCCTAAACGTTCACAGGAGCTCCTCTAGTTTCTCATTCACCGCAACAAAACTAAAAAAAATCGTTTTTACAGCAATTATCAAACAGCTAAATCTAAATTAGATAAAATCTAGGTAAAAGTTTCAAGTAGGAATTAGACAAAGACTGATAAAATGAACAACATGTAGAAATTACTTCTGAATTTTTTTCGTAATTAAGCTTAGCGCTGGAGAACTCACCATAAAACGTAGTTCTTTAATGACCTCAGGGTACGAAGTTGGGATGAAGTCTATCGGCGGGACAATGGAGAGACAGACCCTGAAGAAGGCCCGGACTTCAATAAATTGCACCGCACTCTCGGGATCCGCGCCTTCCAAACTTTTGCAACTCGCGACTCCTGTTTGACCATCGAGAGGAACTTTTCTTCATGAACCCTTCCTGTTGGCTCGCACTTTCTCGCTCGCCGTAGAAAAGTCCGCGCTTGTAAACTGGCAAGACTTAGGGATTTGTAACTAGGAGGTAAAATTTAGAGAATTCCGACGACGAATCTGAATCACGCACCTGCAACAAATATTTGACGGTCCTGCACTAACAAAAACCTTGAATTTTAGAATCACAAAACTTCTACACACGTACTGTATCTTCCAACTTAGGTACTTTGTTTTTCTTGTTCTTTACTTTAGAGTAATCAATGTTCTTTCAGAGCTGAGGATAGTGATAGTCAACAGTATATTCAGAAAATAAGGACAAAGTTTTCTTATTTAATTTGATTTGTGCCTTAAGAAATAAAAATAATATGAATATTTTTCGAACACATAACTATAAAAAAGCTTGATAAATCTGTTATTTACTCGCTGCTGGCGATAACATTGATTTTTTTCTTCCCGTTAAAGCTGATGAGTAAATATTTTTGGTTCATTTATTATCTTGTGTACAGATAATTACGTTTATGGTCAGGAGGTGTGAGGCTTTCCTCACGAGAGATGCAGACAAAGATACAGCCTACCTAGCAATACAACTAAACCTTCAAAAACCTAACGCTAAGATTGTGATTGATCATGCAGAAAGTAGCTGAGGACACCACTGAGGAGCGATAGTTTGCCACGAGAAGCTGACTACGAGAAGCAATACAGGTTGTCTCAAAAAAATGTACTCACCCTTTAACCGTTGCTAACATGCTGTCTTCTTTGTGTTGCAGGTGTAAGGTTCGAACCTTTGCGAACATGATTAAATGTGATTAAAAAATCATGTTCGCAAAGGTTCAAACCTCACATCTGCAACACAAAGAAGACAGCATGTTAGCAACGGTTAAAGGGCGAGTACATTTTTTTGAGACACCCTGTATTTACTTATTCTCTAGAGTGAGTCCAACATACTCGAAAGGTAATCCTCTTCAGCACGTTTCCTTGGAAGTTGGGAATTCTAATCAACATACCAATTATTCAATGAATGCAGAACAGAAATTCCCTCTAATATAGCATCAATAATTCCATACTGATGAACCTCAAATTGAAAAAATTAAAATCTGTAGACTAAACAAGGCTACAAAATTAGTTTTAGCGCTTTACGAGAAATCGACTGAACGTTGAAACCAGTCTTGATCGCGTATGTGCTTCAGCAAAAAATTAAAGTTAGTTACTTCACACGGAAACAATTTTTGAACGACGAATAGGTCTCAAGACGTACAACTAGCCATGAAGAAGTCAATAGTTGGCAATTAATGTCCGAGGAAAACTACACACGCACACACAAGGAAACATTCTGTAAAATTATCTTTTCTATAGACAGGAATCGGGTATTTCGTTCGTGACAAGGTTACAAATTTATCAGAATAACGCAAACGCAGACCACGCGGCAATGGAGAAGACTTAATTTATTTATCCTAAATCTCAACTATCGAAAGCGGCTACCGAGTGAAAGCTATAAATTTTTTCAGAGAATTACAGAGAACCCGTATCAATACAGTGGTTTTAACTGTATCGATGGATGTTTGGTCAGAAGTGAAGCAATAAAAATCTAATCACGGTTTAGTCGGAGTTACACGAAATATAATATGAATTCTTTTGCATGATCCACATGCTTTCAAATAGAATCGATGAAATAATTCAATGTATATCCTACTCCAAAACTAAAAAAACAGTAAGGTTCTTTATGCTATCGAACATAAGCGGTCAATGAAACTGAAAGCCTGTAAAAACACAGATTTCAATTTTGTGTTCAGAGTGAGAAGCGTGAGCTTTGAGCTAGGAGGGCCGTACAATGCACAGTAAATACCACTAAAATGCTGGACAACCAAGCTGGCTAATGCTGTGACTTAGGAACAGCTTAACACGTTGCCTCCGATTGCCTGATTGGTGTAAAACTTCACTTTGTACGCATAGTCACTAGAAGGATCTGAAAAAATTACAGAACCTAACATAAGTGGTACACATACGTACCACTTCAGAGTCAACGTGTTTCCTGCGATTGCCAAGCCGGTGGAAATCTTTACATTGGGCACATAATCACTAAAAGACTTGAAAAAAATTACAGAACTTAACCTAAGTGACCCACCGGTGGGTCACTTCACAGCAAATGTGTTAAACACAGGAGGTATCACAGCAAATACTGAAGTTACTATTTCAAGAGAAGAGAGATTTCGTTCGGGCTGCACATTACCATCGTGTGTGTGCTTGTCCAAGTTCCCTTCCAAATTATCACTGCGGAAAAATATACTGCGAAGATATTTAGATATTCTTTAAATTTTGGACACCTAAAATTAATAAAATCATCAATTACTTTTATTGTATTATTTTAAGTGACCTAAGATTTTATAAAATAGTTCAATTAGGTTATGTCTACATTCAGTTAAAATTTCAGAAAAATTGATTCGCTAGTTTTTAAGATTTGGAAGTTTAATTACTTGTTCCTAATTTATGGACGGTACTGTATAGCCGTTACTAAGTGTTCATTTCTTGTAAATAATTCACACAAATGTGCGATCCCCAGAAACAACATCGAATTTCAATGTTTAAAACGTACTAGGTGTATATTTTGGTATCATATATCCACAATGAAACTACATCTTACGGACGCATATTACACTAATACTCAGATTTTAAATTCTTATAACGACAACGTGCTAAGAATAATCAACAATTTTTAAGTATGTCTTCTGTAAAAATATATTAACAAACGTTTCAATTATTCCCAGTCATGAAGCTAAATACGGCAACACATGCAGTATCTCTGAATGTAAAACTACTGAGAAAGCTCGTTAGTCAGAGGCAAGCCATCAAAGGTACACAAAAGCGTCCTGTAGCGCAGGAAAAGCTTAACAAAAATAACCTTTGGGCGACCAAATTCGGTGCCAGTGAGCAAATATTAGCTAGTACTGCATTTTACGACCCTGGTGGTAGCGTGGGTCTTTTATCTGGAAGCGGAAGGCCGATTAACTGAGGCTGACGTAGGCGCAGTCGGGGCTTTGGTGAAAACCGTGCGTTGGATCAGTTGTAACTTTACTTGGTGCAGCCGTAATTTCTGAACTACCGTAACTTTGGAACAACTAACTTAGTACACCTGTAATTTTGTTGAAACCATAACATCGTTACAACCAAAACGTTGGTGCAACCATAACAATGGTACGACCATAAAATTGGAACAATCATAAAATTGGCACAATCATGACGTAGGTACAGTTGTAACATTGATAAAATAGTTACCTTAGGCAGAAGCAACGTTGGTGCAAGTGTTGCGTTGGCGCAAGCGTTGCTTTGGTGCAAGCGTTGCGTTGGCGCAAGCGTTGCGTTGGCGCAAGCGTTGCGTTGGCGCAAGCGTTGCTTTGGTGCAAGCGTTGCTTTGGTGCAAGCGTTGCTTTGGTGCAAGCGTTGCTTTGGTGCAAGCGTTGCGTTGGTGCAAGCGTTACGTTGGTGCAAGCGTTGCGTTGGTGCAAGCGTTGCGCTGGTGCAAGCGTTGCGTTGGTGCAAGCGTTGCGCTGGTGCAAGCGTTGCGTTGGTGCAAGCGTTGCGTTGGTGCAAGTATTGCTTTGGTGGAAGCGATGCGTTTGTGCCGCTCGTTGGTCTGTTTGTGTGCAAAATGATTGTTCTTAGGTTGTTTTGTGCCTCTCGTTTCAAGCGCAGCTGACGCTTTTATTGGGGCATTTATTAAGCTGCTCGTACTCTTATAGAATACTTTATTAAAGTAAAGTAGAAACTATACTGTACAGGCAGTGTTTGTGCTGCTTCAGGCCGACTAAGTCATTATTGTTACTGTTATTCTATACCAAGACACATGTTTTAAAATTTTCCTTGTTTTAGAAGTAACGTATCTCACATAACCCTTTTCCCTAGAACCATTGTGTAGAAGACAGTTTTGAAACGATTAATGGTCGTATGTTGGCATGTGCAAGCAACTTCACTCTGTAATACGATGCTTAACACTTATTCTTTAACATAAACTTAACACGTTGCCTCTGATTGCCTGATTGGTGTAAAACTTCACTTTGTACGCATAGTCACTAGAAGGATCTGAAAAAATTACAGAACCTAACCTAAGTGGTACACATACGCACCACTTCGGAGTCAACGTGTTAACACGTTGCCTGCGATTGCCTAGCTGGTGCAAATCTTTACTTTGTACACACAGTCACTAGAAAGCCTTGAAAAAATTATAGAACCTAACCTGAGCGACCCACCGGCGGGTCGTATCGCACTCAACGTGTTAAACAAGACTTTGTATCGTCCTGTACAATACTTCCTCAGTGACTGTAGTGACTGTAGGACTGTATGAGTAGGTTCAGAGCCACTGGATTTCGAGGTCCGTTATCGGAGTCTTTATTGACCTGTTGCTCATTTTAATAACAGAGCAACAGCTGATAGTATCACGTGTTTACCAACGGTCCTGTATTATAGGGTCTCATGAAACAGTGACTATACAGGTATCGTTTTCTAATCTTTATATTTAAGCATTATGTTTGTTCTTGTATTACTAGATTTGTAACAGACGTCTGCTTTAGTAGGAGGTAATTTAGAAGACTGATTGTTGGCAGATAAAGCGATCTTCTTGGTTACGGCGGAAGACATTGTTTAAAAATGTTGTGTCACTTTCCAAGTAAAGGGAAATCATCGCTTCGTGTTTTATTTCTTCATTTTAGAACTTAAATTTAGACTTAAATTTAGCAATATATCTGGCTGAACATTTTGCTAATGCATCTGTGTCGTAAGTCAGTTGCTTTGGCGGGCCGCACTTTATGAGTTGAGCCTAACTTTAGACGACTGAATTCCATATATGTCCCATGTGATTTTAAGTTAAGTTTGATCTAATGATGTGGCATTTATGTTTTTATGCTCATCTCAAAGCTGCTAATTTGTAAATAAAACAAACTATTTAAAGTGAATGCAATCTCTATCAGCTAATAATCAGAATTCAAGAAGTGTTCAATTTTTAAATTTTGATAACTCGATGTAACGACGCTTACACGGAGAGATAAAATTTTCCTGGTTTGCTATATATTGAAAATCTAATATTTACCCAATGCATGACAGTTAAACATTGCAATTCAGAAAACAAACCAATGGCTTAAAATTAAAAATACTCTATGTTATATCGATAAAAATATAGTTGCCTATGATGATAGAGCTCAAGTATAACGCACAGCGTTCAATTGTCTAGGACCTAGGCTCATTGGCCATGTACATACTAATTTAAGCAACGCAACAAAAACAAATTAAATTACAGAAGGCAATTATCTCAGCGATTTCAAATTTACCTCACAGGCTTCCGTTCTACGACCTGTCAGAGGGAAGATAAATATTTAATAAACGTCCCAAATGTAGCATGTTTCTCCCCGGGTCATGACTGCAGAGCAACAGGTGGCAGGGATGCGTTCAATAGTTGCTGCTGCAGGTGCCTTATTAACGGAAAGCGGTCGTAAATTGTTCCCCCAGCAACTGATGTACACCATTAATTGCCCTCCAAATTGCCCTATATTCTTTCAATGTTTTCAAATCTGCTTCTTCTTTGAGCGCCAACACATTTCGGGTAATTTAATTTCTACGAGAAAAAAAGAAAGGGTACTAAACTGATTTTGTATGAGCAGGTAATGCAATAAATAAGTGACGTAGAGGGCCCCAGTGCGTCATGAAAATTCGAACAGGTGAGGGAAAATCCACTTCTGCGTGACTCCATATTGCTGTAACGCTGAACCTAATATAACTGCATGCTTTCTGCAGACTGTCGGTGTCTGTTTCTCGGTTATGAAATATGTAAAAGAAATGCAAATACAAAGCAATCAAGCTGCTGCAAGTATCATAAATCTCGTACTGCGAGAGCCTTCCGCAGGAGCAGAGTACGAAGGAAATGAGTCATAAACAGAGCTACTCATGCTATTCTGGCCCTTCGTGCCCTATAAAGCATTAAATAATGCAGCGTCGTGCCAAGACGAGCACAGATCAGAAGTGATCTCTGTAGGACATGCATGTATGCAAGCACGCAGTGTGTCGCTGCACCGCATATACAGCTGCTTCTCTTGTCCAAGGAAGCACGCGGTAATATTACAAATATATTGAACCCTCGGCACTAATATAAAAGTTAGAAATATTCATCAATTTATTTTATCGCTCTTAAAACACAGAACACAGGTATTCTAAATACGTAAAAGCTGACTAGCAGTGCTTCAAACTATGAATAATAGTTTGAAGGTCCTCGTGATTATCAATTTAAGATTTCGTGTCAACCATTTCATTGATGCGATGCTTCTGTATTAAACTTTGAAGTATTTATATCTGAAAAAAATATGACAAAGAAAAAATCATTGAAAAATATCTGATTAATATAACATTCTTCCAACTTATTTGTGTAGTCAAAAGATCACCTCTATAGCAAGCTTCCTAATACAAACAAAACAAGTGAGAACCATTTAAGTAATTTACGAACATTGCAACACGGTCTACGGTCAAGTAGGAAGTTTGTAGCAAAAGGCAAACCTATGACCTCAAGGCAATAAGTTGAAAATTATTTGAGAGGAATTATAACTTGAAAAATTATTTCCATTTCAGTAACTTCAAATGATAATCAAAATTTTAAAAATTGAATTCTAGTCCACATTCTTTTTTAACAAAATATTTTAATCCAAAACACTTTTTAAAATGTCCACAGGGATGTTCTTGCGGTTGCTATCAGGTGTACTGAATAAAAATTAATATTTTTGATTCTATTTACACAGAGTAATACACGGAGTAATACACTCTGCTTCAGTTATTTTCATATACTAGGAAGGAACTTATTGCAACATAAGTTCCTTCCATTTGAAAATAGTTGCATAAAATACTTGAAGTGTTCAAATAGAAATTAATTAAATTAATTTATATAAAATAACATTACTTCCTGGTGAAATACCATTGGTTTGACTCTGTATTGTTTAGACTAAGCACCATTTAGTCACTCAACGTTTTAGAACTGTTGACGCTTTTATAAGATTTGCATTTCTAAGTGTTATTCTAATATGACACATACTGTACGAGTGTGTACAATATCATTTCTAGCACTCCTGAGTAAAGTGAATATTAGGAGTAAAATCAATAGACTTATATGTCATACAGTTACTAGTGCAATATTCAGATAGTAAGCATTATAAAACATTCAAAAATATTACAGGATCACATTTTATTTCTATTTCAACAATTTTTGTTAAACTACATCATACTATAATTGAGTTGAGTCAATAATGTTGTTGTTACTATGTAGCACGATGTTATGGGACAACATCGAACTTTGCAATCCGTCCAATTCGGTGAACAAGATCCGCAAAATTCCTTGCGACGTCGGGGTGAATTTCAAATTTTCACTGCAGAAACACACGCTTTAATAATACGTAAAGTTTATAAACTTGATTTTGGTGCCTGAGAAAATCCAGACGCATATATTTTAGCAAGGAAGCCGGAAAGAACGCAAGAGCCCATATGGTCACGGAGGAGCGCTACTAGAGTGGAAAAAAACTAAAGTGGAAAATACTGGTGGCATTTGCGTAGGAATAATATTGTGTGAATTCGCACAATTGGAAGGAATATTTGGGAATGACACTTATTGTGGAAATCAAGTCCTCTGAGAATAGCAGCTCCTGGAAAGGGATATTCTTCTCTCACAGTTTAGTAACTCACTTCATGGGTTGAAGAACAGGAAACACTTGAGCAATCGCATTATGGAACGCTAAATGGCAAATTTTCTAGTCACTTTCAGCTGATGAAGCCAAAATTTGAGTCCCAGAGTAAGAATTCAAAGAGTGGAAGTTGACATTCGGGAAAAATTGAAATTTTATGAATTCAATGGAAGATACTCACCAGGTAGCAGATAGCACACAGCCTGCGTATGGAAAGAGCTGCGAACGGCGATCTGAAATAAAAAACACAAAACTATGAGAGTAAGCAACTCTACAGCGGCGTTGTACCTTAATACTTGCAATACATTCAACTTGATTCTAGTTAGAGGAGCATTGATGGAGAAAGACAAAAACATTAAACGGACAAATAGTTAATACATTTATAGATTAAATTCATTTTAAGTTAGCACATGTGCTACTCGTATCTGCTTGAATATGCGACTACAGCTTCATCTTTTCAGCAGAGAAACTACAACTAAAACTAAAATAGAATATGGCAACAAGAATGGGCTGTTAGGTCCAGTTTTGGGTTGCTATCCAAGTCCCATGCCATCTACCGAATAGGCATCAATTACGCACATGGACTTCAGTTACAACTACTAATGTAGTGAATATTCATTTTTATATGAATGAAATGTAGTTCTAGAAATGAGGTAAAGTAGAAAGATTTCTTCTCAACATCAATTGCAGTCGTGGATAGAGATGATGGACTGTAGAGATAAAAAAGAAACCTTAAAAAAGTTACTGTGTGGACGACGAGAGAATGTTGCCGAGCTCAGAGCCCCATGAAAATGTCGTAAAAACAAGCGTAAGATGGCATCGACATCTCAAGTCTTGCTTCAAAGCTTCTTCCAACAAGAATTCCCCAGTTGTACTTTATTGCCACTTCCAACTCGGTCTGCGTGCTTAGTGACAGCAAAGACTTAAATTTAAGTTTATAATTAACGTTACCGCGACAATAAACCCTGACCAGGAACTCTAAAGTGGTCTCATAACAGTGGGAATTGCACCTAATGCCAGCATACAAGAATATTTCTATGCATGGAACTCAGGATATAATATCAACTGATGTAAAACAAGTCCTTTCTTCTCTTTTAAATTTTTTTAGCATATTGCAATTTCAATGACGTACGTATGTATAGCAGCAGGCACTTCAATGATGAATTGACTCTGATAATGTTATATTTTGTGTAGCCGTGGTAAAAGGAGAACAAAAGATTACAGCATAAATCGTAAAATGTAGCAAGAAAATAAAAAAACTTCTTAAGACCCAACAATATTGGTATTAGCGCCGAATATCAAAATCTGAGCAGCCAGCAAACGTGCCTAGGCCAAGGTGAGTCGCAAAGTTATAAGAAATATGTGAACCGATTCATCACACATTTATACATACACAAGGGAACACAAGCATTTCTAAATATTTTTCAAAGTAAGAGAAGCCCCACAAGAAACATACAAAAAATTAAAGCAAAGTTTTCACATTGTACCATTGTATGTAATAATATTAAGAATGAACTATCACTGTAAACACTAGTTGAACTGGACTTTCTATCTCATAAAAACAGTAGCGGCCAACGAGGTTTTGCAGGTATCAACTTGTTTACAAAGTCCTTCTCGAATATTCCATTTTAGAGGATACTGAAATACTGACCGATAAAAATAAAATAACATAGAAATTTGAGAGGAAAATAGAAAAAACAGGTTAGAAGACACCATTCGTAATTCAAATGGTAAACCTGAGAATGATTCAACTTATATGCATAGAATTTCAGCATGACACTATATCTACTTACACTGCGAATTATCTCACGCAACTAAACTCAATACTTTGTATGAAAACCATTGAAATTTTTTGACGCTCGTTTGAAATGCCTTTGCAACGATTAGGCTTGAAAATAGCCAAGTACAGGCATCATAAGTTCCTTGCGTGGAACAGTGGCGGATCACCTCGCAGTATTCGCCTGCACAGACCTGGACTCGGGAAGTTTTCTCTCATCGTTAGCATAGAGAATCAGGCGAGTCTGATGGAGGAAGTTCTGCAGGCACAAAACGCCAAGTTTCGAAGAGCGACCGAGAGCGTGACTAGGGAGTGAAAAGCGCTCAATCTTCAAAGCTGCCTTAACTCGCACAAATTGAAAAGTAGTTCAAAAACCAGTCTCAAAAATCGAGCACATATGAAAGGCATGGACAATTTTCATGACAGAAAATGGAGTAATCATAACAGAACTTCTAGAACTTTGAATTAAGAATAGACTAACAGAATGGGATCGGAAATGAAATTGACAAAATGAACGAGGTTGCGTCAAATGAAAATTGATTTTTTAAAAGACAATCACTGTTTTTGATGAAAGTTCGTGGATGGCGGAAGAAATAAGAGCTACGCATGGGAATGCGACATCATATGAACACGCACTAAATCTTCTTATAAAAGCACAGACAATTCTGCAAACGAGAATAGCCTCATAGAAGCCATCTGTATATGTATATTACACGGAGATTTGTGTGATCCTATTATGCGATCTGAATAAATTTGACTGTGATTGGAAACATTATCTGAATACATGGAACAATCATCATGTATGATTTTGTGATAAAAGTTCAAAATATAAAATCTAAATAGACGGTGATATTGAATCCAGAAGTGTTCTATGCTTCGAAAATTGCGGAAAATTTTACTTCAGCCACTTTTGCAGCATATACGAAGTCAGTAAAATATTTATAGAAGTTCCAATTTAGGTTATGCAATTGACGAAATTGACGAAGTTATAAATTTTAGTACCTTTTTTAATACGTTTCCTGCGATGGGACCCACCGGTGAGTCACTTAGGTTAGGTTCTGTAATTTTTTTCCAGGTCTTTTAGTAATTATGTGTACAAAGTAAAGCTTTGCACCGGCTAGGCAATCGCAGGAAACGTTAAATACACTACCATTTACTGACGTTACTACGCAGTCAAGATTCAGAATATTAGTACAATTAGTCTCTATTACTGTTTATATACGGTAATTTGTGCTAATTATTTCGTATTTTAACCTGTGTGATCCGAAATTCAAAAGGAAGCTTGAAGGTTCTGTGAGTGACGTCAAATGATACAAACACTAAAATTCAAAAGGTGAATCTTCTTTGATGAGATGGTGCAGATCAAAATTTTAAGTTTACTACAAGCGATTTGAGCGTTCATATCCTTACTTAAGAAGCCGATAGTGAGGAGCTGTGGACTAAAATACGAGCGTTTAACAACTTTATAAAAGTTAAATTTTAATTGAGAGCAGCGTCGTTCAATGAGGTTAAATTAGGAGTAGCGTGTTCGCGTTCTTGATTCAAAACAACAGAACTGAGCTCAGTAAGAAGTGATAAGCAGCTTTTCCACTCACTATTGACCTAACCTACACAGAACCGACGCTAATCTAAACTTCCCTAGGCTCCAGAATCGAGTCCGACTTGTAGCTCCATTTTGAAAGGGGAGGCCTGCATTCCACGTACAGGTCTTCGAATTGTGATCAACGCAGAACTCTTGCAAAAAATATTTTATGTTGTTTAAAATTAAACAAAATGCCTTAGATCCTTTTGAGTTTCAGAATTCTTATTCATTTAAAAAAATATGAATAAGGTACTGAGTTGTTACCTAGTGTTTATTACAATAGACCAATGCAATCATGGTAATATTTTTTCTTGATTCGTAAATTTGACTGGCACGAGAGAACTTTCAGTCTTCCATTTCTGATTTTACTATTGGCTTTACTCTTACAGACCCGTAAAGTTCTTAATTATAAAGTGACTTATACATTATTCTTACTTTCCTGATCAAGTTTCATTTAACAAAATTCAGCAAATGAACTAGAGAACGACACAATCAATGCATTTGTCTATTAAGATAAATATGTGCCGCATCGAATGTTCGGTGCGACTACATGCTTAATCATACCTTTTAAACAACTTGCCTTTTAATGAGAATAGGAATACTGATACACTAAGTATTAAAACGTCTCAACATATTAAGAACAAGAAAAGATATACGGAGATCTTTCAGCACGCCGAGCACACTATTTCTGAGACCCATTGTTTAAACGATGTTATACGCCTGAAGAGCTTCCATGAGTAGAAATAAGAAAATTCAGGAAAAGTCTTCAATTTGGTCATTAGTTTGCCGGTGCCTGGGAGAATTGGGGCGAAGCTCCCGTAACGGGCTCTGGGCACGGACACGATCTTCATCAGCCCTGGGGAGGAGGGGAAGGAGGGGGAGGAAGGGTACTGAGCGTACAAAGGAAGGTCAACGCGAGATTGAGATGGGGAGAGTGGGGCTAGCGGTTAGTGAGCAAGAATTATTGTGAGGGAGTCAGGAAATAGCGGATGTTGAGAAGAACTGGGCGGGGAAATGAAGTGAAGTGTTGTATAGATGAAGGGTGCATAATTGGATACAATGTCCAAATGTAAAAATCAAAATCCTGAACACATTAAGCGCAGTATGGTCTATGTTGCTTGAGTAGCAGATAAGCCAACTAACACAACTGTTTTTCGACAAAATTACATGAAACCCTAATTGAAGAAAAATTCTTCCTGAAATTTATTTCTATAGCACTTAAGGTTCAGGAGAAAACTAAGGAAGATTATTACAGCATGTCATTTCAAAACTAATTCTAAGTAGAGAAGTGTATGTTTTAAGCAAGAAGTAGAAGCCAACTGCAGTAACAGAATGCGTCTTTTACTAAGAAACAAATGTACATTGCGCAAAAGAGACAGAATAATTAAACATCTACTCTGTGTGATAGAAGTAAAGAGGGCCCAAATTAACTTGCACCCTCCCAAGGCCAAAGCTCAAACGAATTAATTGCTGGCTTTGAATTGGAGTGAACGACTTTCTGGATAAGATCAGACGTTGGTGAGGTCCCAAGTGGTAGAGGAAGCAAGTACTCAGCGTGTTGACGTATGTGACCAATTAGTGAGTGGCGCTAGACCCAACGCAGCATCTCTGTCTATGCGTTATTATGTCTATGCGTTATTATGTCTATGCGTTATTATGTCTATGCGTTATTATGTCTTCTTCCATTGACAGAATCATGTGAGCTATGACGAGATTAGCCGATAGTATCAACATAAGTTTAACAGATGTGAAGTAATCGGAGTGGAAATTAACTGTACGTAACAAAAACACTGGAACATCATTTTATTTAATTTTCATCATCAAGCACGCAAATCACAGCAGAATGAATGCTATAAAGCCAATCGTCAAACGAAGAACAGAATATGGAATTTTTTCCAATTCAATCCACGAACAGCATTCAAATATTTAGCTTGCAGGAGCCAGCCAGGTTTGCCACTGATCTTTGATCATGATAATCTTGAAGAGCTTCTGAGCTTCCACCACAAGTGCAAGTGATCGCAAAGGAAACGAGCTCAAATCAACGACTAACTATGCATTGAGGCGTCAAGCTCCTGTGATTAGTTTTGGAGGTTCAGTGAACCCAAAGCAGCAGCAGACTCAAGCGCTTTCATGGAATCACATCGAAGACGTGACATGAGGACGCAGAAGAGGTAAAGAAACTAAAATATTAAAAAATCTACAAATAAAGCTTTGTAACAAAAATAAGGAAAAATCCTTCCTGCATACATATTTACTGATGCACTTCTTTGCGGATAATGTTAGAAAATACATTTGAATTTTAAAGTGATTAAACTATCCTTTTGCATATCATCCACCTAATTAATCGCCGTTGAAAAATGAAGTGTTTTAAAAGATTATGATAAAGTTACGGTTTCGTATTCATGAATAAGCAAAAATTACTTAACATTTGTCAAATCTGCGACTTGACACAGAGTTATTGAGCTCTTTTTTAATATTATTGACGACCGATTTATTCTGTAAGAGAAGGGAAATAAATTCTTGACATGAGTAAAAATTTCTTACAGTTAACGAAATTACATTCTGCTACTTTGACCATTAACCTGCAAACTATATTATAATAAATACCTGAGCACTAATCAAAGTCACATTTTAGTTCATATCGTGCACATGTCATTCGGAAGAAATCAAACATCTTCGTCATCAGCGGACTAACAACATTCTCTACTAATCTACAGAGCAGTGATGCTAGCAATTTACTTTAATACATGAAACGACCAATTTTGATTACAGATCACAACATGCAAATGTCGCATATGATGCTTCCTAAGTTTCAATCAAACTACATGTCCTGTTGCAAACAGAGTAAGATTTAGGTAAGAGATAGCCGAGGAGACGTACTTCAGCCTCACACTGGCGAGTCATGATGGAAGCTGCCCAATGTATTTATTTCTCTCAAGTTTCATCCGTGAGCTTCTTAGCTTGCACTCTGCTCCAGGTTTCACCTTGAGCTTCTGGTTGCATCCAATATCAGTTTGCATAGAAGAAGCCCCGAAATTTGTGAGTGCAAGTGGGCACCAAGAGCAAAAGTTTGAGGCGCCAATGCTCGAGAACATCAACCGAAAGAATGCTTCAGAACTTGGCAGCTGTATGGCCGGCCAATTGTTTCGCCTGTTATAGACTCGAATCGGGTTTGTTTATTCTCTACTGATATCACTTACACTCAAGAAAGGCAATCGTAAGATACACATCGTATAAAACATACATTGAAGCAACACACTCGTCGGTAATAGTGGAGAAACTCGTATATTTCCTGTGACTTGGCGCCCTTAATGTTCCATTACGATGTACACAACGATAAGGAATACAGAACACTAGACTGCATTATAGTCTCTTAGGAAGCTTACGTAACACTCAAGTATCTGGCTAGGCTGTTTCTTATGCCAAGGAAGCTGCTCTTAGAGGAACATTGGCTGGTACTTACTGCAGCTAACGAATAGCTAAAGTCCTGGCAGAATTAAGGAGCCGTGTAGAGCTTGCGTTACAGACACTTTATTGAGGTTGTTCGTTGCAGTGCACACAGGGTGCGATATCGTTTGACCTTAACATTGGTTGTCCGTGGGTGACTACAAAAGGCCGCTGGACGGGCCATCGACAGAATAATTCGCTTATGTCTTAACATCAAATATAATGACGTTACATTAGCATGGCCATCCAAGTGTACCGTTACTGTCCATGTAAAGGGCTACAAATTAGATTTGATTTCGTAAATTATAAAAAATAAAAGCATTTTTTAGGGAAACAAAAAATCAACGTAAAAAGAAAAGACTGTGGGATTCGATCATAATGTAGGTTTCAAAAAGTGAGTGAATTGAGAAGGCCTCACTATTTCAGAATTTACCCTCCTGGCCAACAGCTACCTTCTAACTAGAAAAATGTATCATGCAACTTACAAAACACATACTAACGAAACATTTTAAAGCTTGATTAAAATTCATTCAAATTCAGTCTGTAGTTACTAAACTGTGGTTCATTGTTTCTGTCCTTCAATTCACAGATTCCCTC
Source organism: Trinorchestia longiramus (assembly GCA_006783055.1). NCBI lineage: Eukaryota > Metazoa > Arthropoda > Malacostraca > Amphipoda > Talitridae > Trinorchestia > Trinorchestia longiramus. Next base: position 161,763 of record VCRD01000984.1, on the reverse strand, counting down.
AACTAAATATAGTTTAGTTTCTTCAACACAAGTTGCACTTGACGTCTGGCTTAAGCACCAAATATTAAGTAGTACATGGGAACACTGGAACGAGTTCATTGAAGCCGAATGATCGTCTAGAGCAGTGGTTCCCTATCTTTTTTCTGTCATTTCCCCCTGCATCCAGTTCAGCCATTCAAATTTCCCCCTTCATGGGCACGAGGGAAAGAATAGTCAATACACACTGACTATTTACTAATTTTATTTTTAAAATGTACAAATATACTGATAAAGCTATAGTCCCAGAGTAGAGTGGATAGAAAGCGGTTAGTAACAACTAACCGCTAGCCTCATACGTGAGAAAATACATTTGACACTTTTTTTATTGCTAGTAAGCAGTGTAATTATTTCCCCCCTGGTAGCTTCAAATTTCCTCCAGGGAGAAATTTTGCCAGTTTGGGACTCGCTGGTCTAGACCATGAGAGTGTGCACGAAGCCAAAATTCGCAACTCTGTGGCACTGTATAAGCTGAAAGAAACGCAACTAATCGGTGGATCCTAGGGTCTTGTGCAGGACAGATGCTACGTGATTACTTTAATCTTGAGATACGGGTGGTATTAAGTCTTGCTATTACAGCGCATCTGCCGAGAGCTCAAATCTAAGTATTTATCAGTTAGGTAGTGACAAGATACAGCTTATGTTGATCAATCGTACAAACACAGCTGGTGTGAAAACTTTTTCAAGGGAGGCCTCGCAGATTACACGCCACTAGTGTCGCTTCCAGGAAAACTTCTCCAGAATTCTATTCAAACACTGAGTATGAACAAAATGAACCAAAAAGTTGAAAGATAATTAAATTGGTAGGTTACCGCATTGGCAGCTAGGTAATTTTTTTTCGAACGCCAATCAGTAAGAATGGTAGGGATATTAACCAAGCTGTGTAGTTACTGGCCTTTACAAAGAGTCTGCAATAATACGCTGAATACAAAATAACTTGAAAAGTATTGCTCAATGAAGTATTAGAAGCTCGGAGTTGCATTAGTCAGCAACACTGACATAGAACTTCTGTGAGCGGCTGAGTACGAGACCCAGATTTGTGGAAGGCTCTACTGCTCCACACAAATGGGCTGGCAGTCTTACTGAGTCTCACCATCACAGAACTCTCAGGCAGATTAGGTCTAGTGAACGTATTATTTTGGATCATGAACAAGACGCAATGGATGGCTGATCAGGCCTTGCATATATTTCAGTTTTCAGGATCCCTTCCTAAGACAAAGCAGACAGCAATGAGTCTCTCCGGCCTAGCGTTTTCGGCGTCAGAAAAAAAACAAGGATTTGGCTCCACGTTATTCGAAATACGCGTTCCTAACAGCACGTTATGCAACCACACGATCCCCTGTTACGCGCCTTGAATACTTCACTCAATCCTAATTTGGACGAAAATTATATCTAAAAAGTTTCTCAATTTAGGCATTAGGTTAAAAAGATTAAATACGTAAGGACTTAATTTGGAAGTTCAAAATACATTCCGGTATCAAAATATGTAGGTATGAAGCAGAAAAAATATTAAAAACAAACAGACATTAAATATCAGAAGAGAATCCTAGATGTCAATAATTTAATCATTCAAAAATGGAAATTTTTACGGACAAAAAAATTTGTTGAACAAAATTTGCCGCCCATTTCGGTGGTAGAAAGCATGAATAATAAAAAGTAAAGGAACACTGATTCAGCTATTTGGAAGATATACGTTGACGAATTGGCTGCATGCCATGTAGGAGCATCCTTAATGCATCCTTATTGGGTGAACTCAAACCTCTGAGTCGTGAACACGGACCGAGTTTTAGAATCAATGAGGCCCAGAACAATTCAATGAAACCAAAAAAGACTCGGAAGAGAACTACCAGGAAGTAACAAGATAATAAAAAACGAAGTTTTACAGCTAAGTAAAAATTGTCCAACTTTTGGACGAAAAGAATTTGGGAGAATTATTTTCTGGACATAACTCAAGGTTGTTCCTTTATATGGTGAGTTGAGCGCAGCTTGATACAGGGACTTATGACTCGCCTTGACTTCAACGAGTTATGCCATATGAGGAGGGTTATACGATCTGTATTTTTATTTAAGTGAAATCACTTTACTTTATTTCTTGCATGTATTAAACTGATGAAAGTATTCACAAGATTGGGTACCGCCTTGCTTTTCTATTTATTCACGGTGAACTTCTTACAGTGGGGAAACAAACACGTTTGGATATACATGGCAAACGTGACATTTAGTATAATTTAACGTGATACAAAATTTTTTGAATTTTTCCCCTGCCCCTCAATGATCGGCGCCGCAGAATGGGGCAGTAGGAAGCCAAGAGTTTGGAGCCCACCGAGCCCCCTGAGTACAAGGGGGCGGTGGCCAATAATGACACCATAACGCCAGATTTGTGATGCCCGGACAGCAAGTCTGGGGGCCGCCTCGGTCATTCCGGCGAGTGGTGACCAGGGACGTCGCTCCATACAGCTAGCCTGGGCAGGACAACATTCGTTTGTAGAGCAACAAACGAATTCCTTCATTTGTGGTAAAGCTTCTGGACCATCAAATCGTCCTCTTGACGCTCTGATACAACCAGTCACGCACAAACACGTTCACTCATGCACTTCTACCAACATCATGTCACATGCAGACACGAACGCAGGTGCAATTTCAAGCAAATAACCATGAGCTCGGTAACATTTTCACCGATACTGTCATTTTACTCTAGAAAGCCAGCCATACATGGTCGTGTTTATCTTACATAACCCACATGGCAAAAACGCAATGGAATAAATAATTTTGAACAAACATTCAGAGAAAGCCAATATCAGCAGGATGTTGAATTTTAAAAGCCCTGAGGGCATACAAGCTAGAGGACCAACAACTGCACAGAGGTTCTAATTAATGATGGTCATTGACAATGACCTCCCATCCCTTAAATGTAAGGGATAGGAGGTCAACTGGAAAAATTAAGTGTACTGGAAATAGTGCACTTCCGAAAATTGTTTCATGATTTGCAAATTTTATTTGGTACAAACACATGGGTTTGAAAGGTTTGTAAGTTTACCAGAGTTTATCTTTGTTGTTTCGCTTGCAAACACAACATTTTTTCTGGGAAAATTCTTTTGAAGTTGTCTTTCAGAAACACCAAAATTACGTAAAACCAATGGAAGAAAAACTTTCAGAAAAATAAAGATGACATCAGCACGGCATTTATGCGTAATAAAGACCATGATACAGTGCGATATTTTGTGTCCCTACGAGAGGTTTATCGTATCATTTGAACTGCTACAGTTTACTTTATGTACACAAAGTTATTAATAACGGCGATTGAGTCACTTGTAGTATTACTGTAATGCTTAATACGCCCCACCGATCATCGACCACCCACTTGGAGTGCGCAATGAATATTCTACCAAAATGGGATTGAAGTTTTCTAGAAGAAATAAAGTAAGAAATGGAGTTAAAACTTCAGAACAGAAACGTGAATCAAAATCCAGAACTATATATTAGACTCGCAAAATAAGTTGTACTAAAAAGGCTGCAAACCTTGATTTGAAAATTATAGAATTTAAATGTGAATAAACGTAATTGTTTCCCATCATGCAGTTCATAGTCGCAACAAAAAATGAAGCAAAGTTTTTAGACACCTGAAGTTTCTACATTTGTCAGCAGTGACGTAGAATTCAATGCTGTAATGCAACAGACTAGGGACGCATAAAAGAACCTTGACACCAAAAGTCATCCAATTTGGATCCTGAATTTTTAAATCTGCGCCAAAGCTGGTACTGGTTTTAAAAATTGTGTTATTTATATTTATTTATAATTCTTTATCCATCACAAATCTGGTGACAAAGAATTTTCCACTAGATAATTCAATTAATGAATTAATTTAAGACTACCAAAACTTTGAATGAATAATTTTACTTCGTAAGATTCGTTCGCAAAGTGCAATCTTCTGCAGTCGAGAAGCTTTAAGAGCCTGCGTTACCAGTCCGTCAGAAATATTAACATTCAAAACTTAAAAACAAATATATTTAAGGGAATCCTAGAAAGATCAACGCAACTACATGTAATTCGAAACTAAAACGTGTTAAATGGAACATAAAGGAAGATCGACACACACATGGTAGGAAAATTGAAGAGAACTCCCTAACTTCAAGTAAGCTACACTTCACACTGCCCTTCAAGAAATCTACTAATTACATCTACCAGCAATAATAAATCAAAAAACCCAAGACTTAGAGCGCAGTAGCAAAAATTCCAACCTAAAGGTCGTTTATAAGATGGTTTTACAGAACGTCATTATGGTAGGATTTCAACTGTAGAAAACTCTGTTGAATTCTTCATGAACACTATTTGCAGACAGAAAATAAATATTCAAAATGACGATCATGATAACCAGTACTTTCCAACGATAGATTGTACTACTTCGCCATAATTCAAACAAGAGGCAATGAAAGTCGCCGGCTCTGTGTGTCATAACAAATGCCCTACCAAATAAATATTATTGGGAACAGGCAAAGAATATTGACATTCATTGAGAAAAAAGTATTTTGACATTCCATTTTTTTTTTAAATTTTTCAATCTACAATGCAAATGCAAACGCAACAGCTTGTAAGCATAATGATTATATGCCTTTTATAAGTGGAATAAATATAAAAGCTAAAGCCGTGCCAGAGCAGATTTATACCTAGGAGGGAATATTTACGCACAAACATAAATGAATGCACAAATATGCACACGCATCGCCACTTTTAATACAGTGCTCAATTGTTATCAAGAAGTGAGTGTAAAGTGAAGAATTGTGCAGCCAAGAGCATTCCCAGCTGAATCCGAAAGAAAGGGCGTGTCTGATTGTGGAAGCTGATGGATAACTGGAATTAACTGGAACATTGCTAACTTCATTCAACAATATATGAATTAAAAAATTCGACGGAAGAAAAATTATAAATTAAAAACATCTAATTATGGGAATGTAATTTATAAATTCACAGTTGTACGCTTTGCTGGCCAGCAAAAGCAGTTATTGACAGGTGGGCGGAGACATGATGACTGAATAGCTCAGGATGATCTCACTTGAAAACAAATTCATAACGTCGACTTTTTGATGTAGCAAATTACTTCATTACGTATTCATTAGAATTCTTCATGTCCGTATACATTCAGTCGACATCATTGCTAGGGTAATCTGTGTTTCATTTGCCACGGTATTCTGCAGAAATGTTTTGTATGTCTTTAAAGTTGAGAGCACCTTTGTATTCTGCTTCTGCTGCTGCCATTGGAATTATTGAAATATTCAATAGCTTGGATTCTTCCACAATAGTGCAACATTCAATCAGTATATCTTTCATCTCCTGCACAGCATTGACTGTTCTGCTCTTGAAATTCCGACGTGTTGTATATGGCCTTAGAATTTGATAGCCAGCAATATTCTTTCATGCTGCCATTCTTTGTGGAGATTTTGAAAAATGTTATTACTTCGGCCAGCTGTTAAAGAAAATTCGAATAATATTTCTGAACTGTTGCTTTTCAAAAATCAAGCGGGGCTTATGTAGAAAATTGTTTATTAAAATTTGGAGTTCTTTCAATAATACATTCAAAAAGGCTTCATCTTTTTGACTGATTGCGTTAAAAAAATCCCCAAAATATCTAAAAAAAAGTTTTCCTCGTAGCTCATACATTTCTTAAAACAATTATTGTATCATTACATGTAACTGCCAAATATTCTGCATTCTTTTCTTCTACCTCTATCTTAGATAACCCGATTTCTAACATGGATTCTAAAAGTTCAATATGTATTGACTTCAAAGTTCCTTTAAACGCTAGCAAAACGTAAATAAACACCTGAACTGGAATTTAGACCACACGTAAAATCAATTATGCCACGAAAAACCCTTGAATTTTCTAGAGCCCATTGTACTTTCTTATCTTTTAAAAGGCAGTTTAAATTTTGCACGTTTTACACAATTTACTTATTCGTGAAATACATTTGTTTTTTCTACCTTGTCAGGACTTTTTGCAATCGAGAGCGTATATGTTGAATACTTTTAAGCTACAGTCTTGACTTTGCCCAGCAATGACAAGGCAACTAAATTAAATATATCCTGGTCACAACCGCGAAGCTATTCACATTTTTATAAATACATGTTAAGCTGACTCGTACATACGTATATTCTGTGCTGTGCTCCTACAGATACTTTTTTTCGTCGGGCACATAATAATAACGTATATTTTCCTCTTTAACTTATTTCTATTATTTTAATTCATGAGAACTCTAAAAAGTTGAGACTTGCTAAATAATTATCCATGCTTCCTCTTCATATCATTGTCTCTTACTGATAGCACTGTTAACACATTCAAAAATCGTCTCGACATATATTGGATAAGAACTATCTCAGTATTCTAACGTACAGATTCTATATCCCTAACTTTTAGGGCCTTTGTATAGTTGCAGTACATGTTTGGGGCTGAAATATCTGTGCGTAAGTAAAGTGCCTTGCGTGATTGAGGCGTATGTGTGTGATTGATACCTATACTTTAAACGTTAGTGGACTTGTGTAGTAACCTAAACATGGGCTAAACGGCTCGCTCCTTTTGATTTATTCTAGTCCATTGTACTTAAAAGAACATAATTAAACCAAACTATTTAAAACTAGTTAGCATTTATAACATGCGACACCACTCTCAATCAACATCAATACGGACTCTGCCTGAGCTGAATCGAATGCAGTTCCTGTTTGTCGGCTGGAGCAACAATAAATCCTAACAGCTTACATAATCGTACAGCGAAATGAAACTTCGATTCATGCCTTATTGAAACGCATACCTACGTACAAAATTAGTTGCTTACAATAATTCATTACGACACACTATACCTAATTTGATCTTGAGGGCCATGGAATCCAACACCAGGCATCGAGCGCTTGGGCGAGCGCTTCTATGGGCGATCAGCTCCTGACAGCTGTTCTCGGTAGTTGGACTACCGGTAGTTAGTTAGGCTACCGCTGTGCTCACGCTTGAGCGTCCAGTGTTGTCATGCAGAGCAACAACAAAATTTACAGTATACGACATCAATCTTTCAATATTACTAAGATTAAACAGGCCATCGATTGATAAATTGTCAAAGAAAACGGAACAATCGGAAAACATGCGTGAATATAAAACAAATTAGATAAAAAATATAGGCCGAATTTACTGCGTTACAGGACAAAATGATTCATCTGTAAAGGTGGTAGTATAAAGACTAGCTCTGATGGTAACAATACGGCTATTGTACAAAGTCTGGCAATATGGCGCACTAAAGTTGTAAGTCTTGAGTAAGCAATAAATAATGTGGCGAAGAGTAAAATATGCATGACTTTTGAGAGTGAATGATCGTACAGGCAGAATAAATGTTAAGCATCGATCAACAAAGTGTTCTAAAATTGATAATGCCCAGAAGTGACGCAGACGCCGCCAACCTCGGGAGAGAAGATTGCCTTTTCGTGTCGCTGGGTGGAGTCCAAATTTATCGAGCGTCCACCAATGCATTGGTATAAATCGTACACGGTTGGAAGCTGGCCCATTTATCAAGCAGTAAAATATCATAGAAGCGCTGCAGCCACGGTCATGGCAAGAAAAAATCATATTCCTCACTCGGTAGCTTGATGGTATCGCGGTCTTAGAGCGCCTCGAGAGTACTTGTCTAAAGGCATTCCAGCACCGCCGGACCGCCCTTCACACCGACACTTTACAATACATGGAGGCTTAAAGCCAAACTTCACGCATCGAATTTTGGAGGACTCTCGGTTTGGATGCAAATGAAGGAAAACGCGTGATGACAGCATTCACAAAAGAACTCTCCCGTTGGTAGCACCGAGGAGGAAAAACAGAGCCTCATTTCAGTTTGGCAGTTAATGAAAACAACTTTACAAATATCGAGAGGTGCATCGGTACTAAAATTTCTTGCAAGATTAGAATCATACAAGCCACTCGAATAACGAGAATTTTCAACAGAAAAACTTCCAAAGAAAATTATGTTCAATTGAATACGAAAGCGAACACATGACGATTCAAAAGTTAGAATCAAAACTGCTTGAATCAAACACATTGATTGACACATGAAGAAATTCAGATCAAGTAAATACTTCACGTAGCCGAAAAGGGCATTAGAGTTCCTCGCCAAGAATGACGCTATCAGTTACAGCAGTGGCGTTCTCAATCACTGAAGGTCTCAAAGTTTTACAGTCAAATCTATCAACTGATAAAGTCTTTCTGAATTTGCATCGCATGTTTTCTAGAAATTAGGCAATGGATGAGGGATAACATCTGCATTACAATGAAGCTCAGAAACACAAATATGACAAGGAAAAATTGGCAGGGAAATACAGCAATAATGCATGTGGTTTTAAGTAATAATTTATCCTCCACACTTATTTTTTGAAACATGCTCTTAATAATCTAAGCACATTATTAAAAGTACAATCAAGACGTAAGAAATCACTTGTATGATGACAATTAATTATGTGCAATTATAAACTAAATACAATGCTCTCAAATCCTAAGTGTATTTAACTACAATCTTCATGAATACGTTTATGAAGGAACAATCATCGATCATTATTTCATAAATAGTTCAGAAATGTAGATATTTTTCAACGGCAAACGAAATGGTAACTCCGAAGCCACATGAATTCCAGCATTTAAATAACACTACTCGTGTATCGAGACCTTTCTTGCATAATAAAAATTTTCCTATTACATTAGCCAGATTGTTCTTACGAAATACCACGGAGTAAGCAATTACAAAAAATAATGATAACGAATTCACAACCATCAATCGATAATAATCACTTATGATGCGCATAAAAACATGTTATATGTTCATAATGAAAATCAAGTAATCTATTAATGAAATTTAATACCTGGAAGCTGAAATAGAACAAAAAACAATTAAGACTCTCCTACTAGTCTTCGAATATTTCGGTGAGTATGAACGTCATTGAGTGTTCGTCCGGCAGGAAAATAATTATTGAAAAAACGATAAACAGGACAAATTTGCAACGTATATTGCTTGTACACATACATATACGTATATTAGCGATGAGTTTTCGTAAACCAACTGTGAAACTGTTTCGCAAACACCATGAGTGAATAAAAAATACTTTCCTTAATACCACAGAGAAATTTCAAAAATATTACCCAAAGTAAGTTGAGCAGTGTAAATGCCTCCGTTGGGATGACAGTCAACACTTTCTGAATTTAGACAGCACTGTCTTCATGGAATGTTTGAAAGTACGGAAATCAAGGGAAACTGGCGGTCTTCGCGACTGATAGTCTTCGGGTGAATTCATTTTAAATGACTGATAACTTATTCCCATGTGCAACAGTTATTAACACCCAATATGTATACCACACAAAAATGACTTCAATGTTTCATGCCCTCAGAGAGTATCTGCTCAAAATTGAGCTGCTCCCAGACACGTATTTTACTTGTAAAAAAGCTCAGCATGGCAAATTGAAGCCGCACACAAATTGAGCCATCGGTAATGCAAATCTAGAATTAAGGCAGGGGCAGAACACAGCGATCTCCAGAGCAAGAACGTACACTCATTTAACGTGCACTGGAAATAAGCAGAAGAGTCAAGCAGGCTCATGAACATGTTAGCGAACTGAAATTTACAAGGTCCTTTAATCACTTCTAGACTAATTTACCAAGCAGGCTCATTATAGGCAAATCCCTCTTATTAAGAGTGTCGTAAAGTTCGTCTCAGCTGAACCAGCCTCGACTTTGGTTCATTTCCCTACTGGAAATTTGAAAGAGCCATAACGAAAGTAAAAATGAGCGCAGGAAAATAAGCTCGAAGTCGTGGTTCTCTGGCAACATCCGCAGCCTCATGAAGTCTGCTGTTGAAGCATAGCCAATATTGATAACAAATTCCTCTAGACCTTATTGCGGTCATCAGAAGAAATCGCTTTCTCGATATCATTTCCGTTCAATCGCGCTATACTGAGGGCTTATTATTTTCGGAAGAGTTGTTGCGGGCGCTGACCCTAGCAATATCAATGAAATTTCAATTATCTTGATATTCAATAAATTTGTCAACCACGTGAAGGAATGGGAACCATTTAAAGTGAGTTTATATAACCCTTTCAGTTGTACGAGTTTTAGAGAACACAAGCTCTTAAATCTTTGTGTTACAAAGTTTAAGTCGTAGAAACAAATTGCTGTCACATGTTTTAAGCCACAAGTCAAATTCTGGAATTGCAATGACCTATAATAAATCATAGATCATTGCAGTTATTCGACAGAAAACTGCACACAAATGAACTAGATTAACATCCCCTAGTTTTAAATGGGGTTTGCGACATTTTTATAGCAACAGTTTTTTACTGAAATAAAGTAAGAAAAACGAAAAGTTCAACGTCTGTTTCTTCTGATTATCTAATGCAAAATACATAAATCTAGCACAAACAGGTTATATCGTTTATATTGGAAAATTCTTCAGCTCGTTTCAGGAAAATGGAGCTTGCCAATTCATGATTGTGGAGCATTTTGGTATCTCATTCTCCTGAATCTATGTACTATAAACGATGAAAATATAAACTTTATAACATCTATTTTAAACTATAAAGGAAACAAAAATATATTTCCAGGAAATCATCATTAAAATTAAAATAATTTAGAACTTTCTAGAAAGCGAAACCTTACGTATTGGATGAAAACAAACAACCTTGTTTATTTTAGAAAAAATCAAATGGGATTAACATTTTATTTCGCTTTTAATTTTTCTTGTTATTGTTCTAATTTCACTCAATATGTGAAAAACCTGACAACATTTTATTTTCTTGCTCAGGACATTTCCAAAAGACAAAGACTCGAAATTAATTGAGGTATGCAGTCTGAAAACTATTTCAATAAACATAAAATAATTACCAATTAACATGTGTGCGTCCATAATTTTTGCAGTGTAGCATTCACTCAAGGTACAGCTACGTACAGGATGATAGGATACTACGTACATATCCTCGCACCACATCACACTTACAAATTTGAAAAGCACCAACACGTAAGACTATACAGCTTCCTTGGTCTACATACTTGAAGATAAGGTTATTATACATATATTTCAAGCTCCTATCATACTGAATACTGAGGCACTAGTATGAGAGAGAGAGAGAAAGAAAATGGTCAAGTCATGCATGATTATGAACAGATGAAAAATAGAACGGAGACGAAAATATAATATACATTGTGATGTGACAGGGTGACATAAAACTGTCTGTTTCTACACCACACAAAAGAAGCGAAGTAAAATAATAAATCGCATTTACACCTGCAACTAAAACCAACAGATTTTCCAATCAGCTCTACCAACAGTTTGCTTAGTACATGTGCTTGTAGCTAAAGGAGGCAAGAAAAGCACGAAATTTCATTTCTCTTTGCCCTGAGTCGAGACTTGACGTAAAAAAATACCAGCACATTCCGTCATTTGGAATTCAGGAATCCTGTATATCCCCAAAATGCTCAATTTTTTGCCATTTGCGAACACAATGCCTTACAGAGCATCATCTTTAGATAAAATGCTATAAACTAATATGGTCTCAGTACGCTGTTTTCAGCAGTAAGATTCCCAAGCTTTGAATGATGGTGTACACTGGGATCCGTAAATTAATCTCGTTCATTACTGCCAGTGTACGGAAACATCAGCATTTCCGCGACTGAGCCTTCATCCATTCATCTTAAAACCTGAGAAATTCTAATTTATCCAGCTTCCTCATCCACCTTTCAAGTACAGGGAAGGTACGACGCGGTAGACTCAAGAAACTGATGTGACTTAATGTTCGCCAGCCTGCGCCCATCATGCACATGTCACCAGGAACAAGTCATCAGCACGGACCTCTACATTCCAACTCTGCCGTCAGCAGTCATTTAGGACACCACAGAAACAACAAGAAAGTCGAGTGTGCGAGGGATGGGAGCCTCACTAGTTGATGGACGGCCTCAGCGACCGATGAAATAGCGTGATTTTGCATTTCATTGAGTTTTGCCTCGAATGAAAAACACGTGAAGAATGAAAGACAGAAATGGAATGAATGACAGAAACGACCTCCAGAGACTCGCAAATCTCAACGGGACTACAACAGCGTGACGCAATCAGAAGTGTTACCAGCAAAAAATATTTTCACGTCTCAATAGTTCAACTTTATTTTAGAGCAAATGAATTCGTCATAGTTAAGGTATAATTTCATTTTTCCTACTAAAATAACACCGCGAAAGAGTACATAATACTTTCAGTAGAAATGAATTATGTTCATATGAATGCACGAGTGATACTTCAATGAGCAACTCAATCACACTAATGTAAGGGTCGTAGGAACGTCGTAAGCAAGCATACAGATATCTAAAATATTTTAAGCTATCGAGATAGATTTGTCTGTAATCATAAATTACCAAAGTATAGGTCGATATTTCTAGTCACTAAAATGAAACTTCAATAGATGTGAAGCAGCTCAAATATTGAACAACATATTATAGAATTTAAATAATTATCTGAGATCAGAGACTTAGGAATACAAAAGAATAAAATGTGCAATGGCAACATGAACGAACCGATTGTTCGATTCTTGGTTTATCAATTGCGAAGAGGCACCTTAATCACGCACAGGTATTTCAGTCACACACAGGCCTTTAGTCACGCAATCATTCACAGGCATCAGAAACACAGAAGGATGAAAACAAGAGGAGCAAATATAAATTTTTACGTAATAATCACGTGACTAACATTGTACGGTAAATATATGACCTACAAAACAGAAAAATTGAATGGCTTTAGATATACATACTTATAGGACATAAGTATAGCTTGTAGCACGCAATAAGTATTCGACTTGCAATATACAATTATTACATGACACGCGATATACAACAATTATATGTATTTTAGTACACAATAGTTAGATTACTCGCAGTACACATAAATATGAATCGAGGTACCCAATAATTATGAGTCGCAATACATTATTATAACGTGACTCGCGGTACTCAACTATTACATTATTCTCTATGTATAGTAAATACATGACTCGTATACAGTTATTGCATGACTCAAGGTACACGGAAGTACATGTAATGCATATGCATTTACGACATACAGTATATTACTAGAATGGTATGTTTTATGTTCATTTCGTTGTAAAATACTACTAGTGTTCGCTTTTTAGAAGCGTTACCCAATACTAAGAACAAATTTGTTTCCATTCATTCTTTGGTCTATGTTTCGATTTCCTTTGAAAACAACGGAACATTTTGAAAATGATTTTGGCTGCTCTGATAGAGTGTAAAACGTTTTTCTAGCATCCAGTTCAATCTAGGATGTTTAACTAGATATAACAAGTCGTCGATTTAGTTTTCATTGAAAACTTATTTATGAGCCAAATTGACCCAGCTTTACCTAATTGGATGAGATTTTAGAACATCAAAACACTCCTGAAGCATTGCACTGAAAAAAAATTATTTCCTGTCCAACACGTTTCCTGCGAAGTGACCCACCGGTGGATCACTCAGGTTAGGTTCTGTAATTTTTTCAGAGCTTTCTAGGAACTATGTGCACAAAGTAAACATTTGCACCAGCTAGGAAATCGCAGGAAACATGTTAACACGTTTGTTGCGATTGCCTGATTGGTGTAAAACCACTTTGTACGCATAGTCACTAGAAGGATCTGAAAAAATTACAGAACCTAACCTAAGTGACCCACCGGTGGGTCGCATCGCAACAAACGTGTTAATAGGAGGCAAATGAAGGGTGGACAGCACTAGTGGACTACTTGCATTTTTTCCCACGGGAAAAAATGCAATTAGTCCACTAGTGCTGTCCACTTTTCATATAGTAAACTACTGGATCGTAATCGCCTCTGTCAGCGCTGTGTTAGCGACAGCACGGGAGTGGACTACTTGTATTTTTTCCCGTGGAAAATATATTATATTTACCACGGGAAAAAATGCAAGTAGTCCACTAGTGCTGTCCACCCTTCAAATGGAACAGTGGAATGTACGTGGTACTGCATAAATGAAATACATACAATTTGAAATGTGGATTAGCTCTATTTTTGCAGGTAAAATTTCAACGTTATTCGATATTCTAGACTTACAATGCACAAAACAGTCCTTAGAATTGCATAGCACCAAACATGAAGGTAGTCATGAAGGTAACAAGTTATAAGTAACCTACACAAGCAGAGGCATTCGCTAAAGTACCGATGCATAAACTTATAATAAAATGCTATTATAATGTAGTTCAATCAAAGAATAAAGCACAGCTTGACTGCTGGTGATGTTTACTGGTGAAATTCAGAATTAGAGCAAATCTGAAACTTAAAAATACGTTACGATTTACATTACAACTTCATCTAAATTTCAGTAAACATGGATAGAATTAAAAAACATAGAAACCGTTGCAGAACTAAAAAGAGATAAAGCCTAACATAACACCTAGTAAATTATGCATAGACTAGTTTAGGATAACCAATTAAACCCATGTAAAAGACGTGAAACTATTAGAGTTCCAAAATGTTGCTAAACACACTGTAACTACCGAGCTGCGGCTGTCCGCGAGGTAAGAGCGATATGTTCTTATGCTGCGCTAAGCCATAAGCATCCAATCCGATTTCTTGCACAGGTTCGCTGTGGCCATTGAAGCACAGCTCGAACTTTCCTCTTCATTCCTAAGTAACGGCCAAAGTCCGAGGCGCTGCAAAGAACCTACTCGATATCAGCATTGCCTATTCTCCTCGAGATTTACGAACTTCTGCCAATATCACGGCACAAATTCATACAAATCGATCGCACTCACAATATTTTTCCTCGACTATCCCTCCATGTTTTACTTCTTTCTTAAAATTCAAACGTATTTTACGAAGATCAGTGTAAGCCACAACCGTAAGTTTTCTTACTCTAACCGTTATGCTAAAATTCAAGTAATTGTGGGAAACAATTATCAGTACATGAATTGAATAATTGAGTTTATATGAATATTGACCTAATAACGTGTTTTCTGAGTAAATGAACTTAGAAGCAGCGCGATTGAATGGATTGCCTCGTTGGCCGATAACATGCACTCAAAAATTGATGCTAAACTGCAACCGTTATGTTTGTGGTAACTTTAGTGTGTCCTACAAGTGTGAAGTAGCATACAACGTTGTAGTCATGCTTCTTCCCAGTCATATGAATATTTATTGTAACTCGATTTTATTTGAATGCGGCCGTACTATGTTTAATTCATTCTGAGTATGAGACAAACATTGGATTTTCATGATAGAGCAGGAATAATGAACAGTAACTCACATCTTGACTTGGTATTCTTACACATAGTGCTCGACTCTGTGAATGTACGAAAATCTACTATACGAATGTTTCGACTCGCTTATTTCTCAAAGAGATATGCAGTATATTGAAGACTGAAATAGACAGAAAAAGCATTGCAAATACTGGAACAGAATTATTCTTGGTCGGTACACCGAGCTTCCTACGATAAAGAGAAGTTGATAAAAGAAGATGAGGTCTACTTCACGAACGTAAATCCAAAACAAACTTCCGCTACACGTGTCGCTAATTTTACAGTGAACAATATGGGTTACCATTGAGAGTTGTTAAATCTCAATTGACAAACTCCGCATACCAGCACGAGTTAAGCTTACGAATTGCACCTATCCCAAAGGGATAAGTCCCAAGCATACGCTGAAGTACAACTCACTTCATAAAGTCCAATGAGGAGACCATAATATAAAATGATGTGCATACATACAAAACGGATTTTTTCAAGCTTGAATCCCCTACCATGTAGCAAAGATTCCAAATTATGGAAGTGTAACCAACCGAATTCACTGTTTGAGTTCAGCAAAGAAATCACACGGGAAGAAAAAGCTATCCGCAAAACGAGATAAGTTAGAGAGCTCAGGTCTAACCCGTCTGTCATCTGGCGTTCACTGCTCCAGATACACGAACTTTTGGCTTTTCTATCAGAAATGCTTTCTCGTAGTCCACTTTTGACTCAACGTGTATTATCAGGTTGGTGCAAAAGTTGTTGCCGATTTTGAAAAGAAGAATTCAAAATTATCTAAATTGTTATTAGGTCTATTTCTATTGCTGATTTATAATATCATGAGTAATTTAAACCTCTTTCTTTCAGACTATTAAGGAATCATTCATATTTTGTTGTATTACTTGCACCTATGTTCAATCCAACTAAAGAACATATCAAACATGCTTTACTCGATGAGTTTCATAGAGGTTTCAGTGTAAGTGCTACAGCACAAAACGTTCGAAGTGCATATGGAAACGATGCTGTGAAGAAGAGAACTTACAGATAGTGGTTTTCCAGTTTTTGTAAAGGAAATTTGAACTTCGAAGACGAGGTTAGAGATGGTCGCCCAAAAAAAGTTTGATTTGGAGTTGTTGGAAACCGCTGTTACTGAAAATTCGACTGTAACCTCGAGGGAACTGGCTAACCAATTTGATGTAACCCATACAACCGTGGTACGCTAACTGAAACAAATGGAAAGATTTCAGTATTCGGAAAATGGGTTCTGTAAGAACTGTCTCCTGAGAACCTGTGCCAACGTGTTTCTTGTTGCGAATCTTTGCTTTGATTGCAACTTGATTGCGAACCTGATTTGGAGGTTTTACCCTATCCTGCACATTACCCGACCTCGCTCCTTCTGATTATCAC
The DNA here is from genome assembly GCA_006783055.1 of Trinorchestia longiramus. Taxonomy (NCBI): domain Eukaryota; kingdom Metazoa; phylum Arthropoda; class Malacostraca; order Amphipoda; family Talitridae; genus Trinorchestia; species Trinorchestia longiramus. The sequence goes on along the minus strand of VCRD01000984.1, from coordinate 145,047 downwards.
TTATTTCGAGTATTACAGAACCCTTTAAATGGCCTTAGGTTGACATCACGGGAAGAGATTAAAAATGAGTTAGATTCATATTTCGCATCAAAACCTAAAGAATTTTACAAACGAGGCATTTATATAAACTCGTTGACAGATGGAATCAGGTCATAGCAGCCCAAAGATGTTATTGTTGTGAATAAATTCTTCGAAAATAACCATTTTTTCATTCTCAAAATTGAGCAAAAACTTTTCAACCAACCTGATATAATTAATATTATTATGATAATGCAATAATATTTCACCTCAACACTAATATTTTAGACACTAATTATTCAGTGTTCGGTCTAATTGATCTGCTGAAATAAAATTAACTAGCCTGATTCACAATAACACGTATTTTCGAAAATAATGTATAAAATTTGTTCATCATATCCTTTTGCGTTTCATCATTTTACGCCATTGCCTAGCAATTTTCTAATAGCAGTTCAGCAACTGGACGTGAATTTTTTCACAACGCAGGTAGTATTTTAAAATTAACGCTTACAGTATAACTGAGAAAAATGTTTCGTTAGTGACATTTTTAGCTTAACAAGTGAATAAAAGGTTCATAATACTCAAGTTTTTGAGCATGAGCAAGAAAGTAATTAGAAAACTCTCTACGAGAGATTCATAAATGTCGCGGTCAACCACAATCAGAATTAATTCATGATGCTAAAGTACAAACTTCCACTGCATAATTCCTCTAAATGTTGAGATCATCAGTACATTTTTTGGATGACGCAAATTTCGAGTTCGAGGTGGTCAGTTTTATGAAGATGGCGACGATCTTGTCGGAGATATTACGTCTCGCTGCGCTACTCCTGAACTACGCTCATCAGAGAGGAGAAAATGGAGACGAGACTCGAGGTAAAGAGCTCCAGCTCAAAGGATTTCAACGCAACAAGGTTTAGCTTTAAAAGGTTCAGCTCCAAGAGGTTCAGTTCCAAAAGGTCCAGTGTAAAGATGTTCAGCTTCAAAAGGTTCAGCGCAAAGAAGTTCGACCCAAAATAGTTCATTTCCTGAGATTCAACTCAACGAAGATCTGCACATGAGGTTCATAAAAAGATTAACGCAAAGAAACTTTAGCAAACGGGGATCACAGCACACACGTAGTTTTCGCGCAAAGAGTTTCATCGCAAAGAGTTTCATCGCAAAGAGTTTCATCGCAAAGAGTTTCATCGCAAAGAGTTTCATCGCAAAGAG
>VCRD01000984.1:106950-143704 GCA_006783055.1 Trinorchestia longiramus | reverse complement strand
GCAAAGAGGTTCAGCGCAAAAAGGTTCAGCGCAAAGAGATTCAGCGCAAAGAGGTTCAACAATGTTATGCACAGAGGCGCTGTATGAAGAAGCTCAGTTGAAAAGTTAAAGTGAAAAATTATGTTTTTTGAATGGAAGTTCATTGTTTAGAATTGAGTAGATTATGACAAAAAGGTAATTAAAAATACGTTTGAAAATTCAATTAGTTCACACATTCGCCTGAACTGTTGTATACGATTACCATGTGTGTGCGTGACTGAGATATCTGTGCGGGATAAAGGTGCATGTGCGTGATTGATGCCTTCACTTGAAACGGCATGGAAATGGAAATGTACATAGGCATCCAAAAATGAATCAAACGGCTCGTTCCTATCACCATATTCTAGATCCTTATCATAGATGATTTAAAGAGGATAAAGATCTTAGCTGAACTCAAAGATGTCACCCTGCAGTGATTTTGCATGACTGCGTTCATTGATGTGGAGGAATTTACAGCACACAATCTGAATGAGACGAATAAATGCGAGTCACTCGAGTCTTTTAGCAGACCAGGATAGATTACTTCAATTAGTTGGCCTGCGTCTTTTGAGAGCCTCGCGTTAATGAGGGCCTGAAATTCAAAGGCCTCAACTGACTACAATCGCCTGAAATAAAGGACCACTGAAACACACAAGCGTAGCAAACATTAAATACAGATAACGAGTTTGAACGAAGAGCATGAATACCCATCCACTCGCATGAGCTTTTTATCTATCATACGACAAAAATCATTTTCAAGTTGCATATGAATAAAATGTGTACTTAATGGTTGATAAGTAGAAGTTTTCATACCTTACAAGCACCAATCAACGCTTTAAAGCGTTAGCTTTCAGCTGCAAACCTTGACGTGTTACATGCAAACTTATGTTTGATCATAGAAAATATTTTGTCGCTCGCTATAATCAATGGACAAAACAATTCTAGTGTACTCTGAACCAACAGTTGGGAGTCGCCACTCTGATAGGGTGCTTGAATCACATGGTAAAAGAAAATTTTCTTGTCGAATGCGTTTTGTATTACCGACAGTTGCGCCCGGAATTATACGTCCCTGCGATCTCATCTTCGTTTTTAAATAGTTTTCATCCGCTATAAGCACACGATTAAATAATTTCATTTTATTTTGAATTATATGGATAAGAAAACTCACTGGCAAATAATAAACATCAATAATGTCTCAAAAAGTATACAATTTTTCAAGTTTGTAAGTAAAATACAAACAACATAACAAAATGGTAATGTCCATATATATTCATACCATGCATTTAATTATCAATTGCATAGCCTTTATTCATGCTCACGGCTTGCAAACGTTTTTGGTGACTTGCAAAAACGTGTCTACACTTCTCTACAGTTATTTTTTACCGCTCGTCTGTTGAAAAATCTTCCAGTTCTCTAAAATTTCTCGGATTTTTCTCACTGCTTCTATTTTTAATTGGTGCCACAAAAATTCCTTCAGGTTGAGATTTGGACTGTGACTGGGTCATTGTAAAACGTTGATTTGGTTATCTAGAAGCCACTTTTTTTACTGATTTGGCCTATGCTTCGGATCATCATTATGTTGAAAGATCCAATTGGGGCCAAGGTGAAGTTTTTCAGCATCTTGTTTGATGTCCTCTCGAAGAATTTCAAAAATAGGTCTTGTTTCTTGATGTCATCGGCTCTTACAAAACTTCCGGGACCACTGGCAGAGAAAGAACCCCAAAGCATGATGCTTCCACCCCCATGTTTATTATAGCAGTTGGCAGTGTGTTCTTTGGGCTAAAAGCCTCCCCGTATTTTCTCCAAACATAAGAAACATCCCTGTGACCAAATAATTCTATTTTGTTTTCATCTGTCCAAAGAATTTATGAGAAAAATGATCGTGGGACATGCAAATGTGCATTGACCAAGTTTAAATGCGATTTTAGATGTCTAGGTCTATGCAAAGGAGTTTTCCTGGGTCAGCAACCTCTCAGTCCATTTTCGTGAAACGTTCTCTGTAGTGTTTGCCTGGATGTCTTTGCGTCGGAGGTGGTTAAATCCTGTTAAACTTCTTTAGAAGCCGTTCTAGGATTGTTCTTGACAGATCGCACTGTTTTTCTCACACATTTAGAGGTAAATTTTCTCTTCCTAAGGCTCTTTCAGAGAATGGGCTCAGACTTTTGCCTAACCAATATTCAATGGGGTAATGAATAATCAAATTAGGTAACTTAACACGTTTGTTGCGATGCGACCCACCGGTGGGTCACTCAGGTTAGGTTCTGTAATTTTTTCAAAGCTTTCTAGTGACTGTATGTACAAAGTAAAGATTTGCACCAGCTAGGCAATCACAACAAACGTGTTAATATTAGTAATCTTACAATTTAGGAGACCTGCAATTAATAATGAACGAAATTTAATAAATGAATAACCTTAACAAATATCATTGCTCGCTTATGGCGAAACGAAATAAATGAAACTATTCAGACCGCCACAATTGTGCAGGACTAAACTTCTAACTAACGGTCCATCTACATATATGTATGTCTCTATGCTCCTATGCTGAACCTATGCATTTTTGTATGTACCAATGCTGAACTGACGGGTATAAGGCGCAGCCGAAGAGGTTAGGCCTGACGGAAAAGAAAATGAACTTGTTTATTTTGAAAGTATAGAAATATTACAAAAATTAAGTTACGAACATTTCCAAAGTTTCCTTTTAGGCACGACTCCTAAGTCTCTTACCGATTGGGGGGTAGATGGATAGTGCAATGAAAGTTCAAAACAGGAAGACTAGCCACAGGAACGAAAAAAAATTGCGTGAAAAAAGTCGGATTCATTTACTGACAATCAGTACGCGGACGTCAGCACGGAAACAACGTCAGCACGGAAACAACGTCAGCACGGAAACAACGTCAGCACGGAAACAACGTCAGCACGGAAACAACGTCAGCACGGAAACAACGTCAGCACGGAAACAGCGTCAGCACGGAAACAGCGTCNNNAGCGTCAGCACGAAAACAGCGTCAGCACGAAAACAACGTCAGCACGGAAGCAACGTCAGCACGGAAGCAACGTCAACACGGAAGCAACGTCAACACGGAAGCAACGTCAGCATGGAAGCAGCGTCAGCATGGAAGCAGCGTCAGCACGGAAACGTCAACACGGAAGCAACGTCAGCACGGAAGCAACGTCAGTACGGAAGCAACGTCAGCATGGAAGCAATGCTAGCATGCAGGCAGGCAATGCTAGCATGCATGCAGGCAATGCTAGCATGCATGCAGGCAATGCTAGCATGCATGCAGGCAATGCTAGCATGCATGCAGGCAATGCTAGCATGCATGCAGGCAATGCTAGCATGCATGCAGGCAATGCTAGCATGCATGCAGGCAATGTCAGTATATTGATGTCAGCAGACATGCTACCTCACAACACTTGAGCGTCAGTCACAGCCTGAGCTGCAGCTGCAGGGCTGCTGTCTCTAAGGTGTCGAGTACGGGAACACTAAGGCCTCCCTATGAGGCACCCTACTATCTAACAACAACCCAATTCACTAACTTCATGAACGCAGTAGTCGTAATCAGAGGTCATGCAAACTGGCCTATTAATTAGCGTACTAGAATCAAGATCGCTGTCTGTGATTCTATGCTTAATATCAAGACTATTTCTAGGAGTTTAATGTTTAACTGAAGGGTACTCATCACTAATGAATTAATAATGCAGAATTAACGAGTGCTATCATACAATGGATTTTGTTATTAGTGGGCAGCAAATAACAGAAATGAAAGAAGTGTTACTCTGGTTCAGAGAAGGCCAACACTTGCATAGCAAGCATAACACGATTACGTTCGTTCTAGAATATTTTATTATAAGTCAAGAGAAATTAATTAAATGCGTTCACGCCGGCGAAGCTTAACACCCAGCGCCCGAAACGAGAGCCTCCTTTTATGCCGAGGCCAAATGGAGCGCAAATAATTGCAACAAAGGCTGTGCAACGCATGGGAGCGAGCAGTGACGAATTAACAACGCTGAGGGCAGAATGCTTTTCCTCATTTTCACTTGATTATGAATGATCGAGACATTTTCACGTAACTTCAAGTCCAAGACATTTTCAAGTAACTTCATCAATGATGAACTACGTGGGAGACTCTTTTCTGTTTTAAAGAGCCATTCATAACGTATGTATGTTTTTTCAAAACATTCATGTCCTATTCTAATATTGATTTATTTTCTTTTAAGTTTCAAAGCCTCAAATATTGAGAAAATGCGTAAAAACATCTCAGCGTTTGATGCATTTTTTAAACACAATTCCTTTCATGAATATAAATACCATGCACTGCAAGAGAAAATGCGCTTTGTGCGCCTGAGTGAGCTCGAATATAATCACAGTCTATGGATCTAGCATATCCGAAAGAATTTACTAAAAAGTCTCAATGCAGATTAGGGTGTTGCACAAAACGAACACGGAGTGATGCTGCTCCTGCACAGTTACTGAAGATGAACGACCGACTTAGCGAGTAATATTCACTTACCTTCCAACTTCATACTCCACTTCTCATTAATAAAACCCCTCGTGCTCAATATCAAGCTCTTTAATTTCATTTCACTAAAATACGTAATATTTCTGTAGCATCCGGTATATAATCAACATTTGTGAAACACCTAGAAGTCCTAGCATTCTTGCTACCCGACGAATGTCTTTCAGTGTTCGTATCCTAAAAGTGAGAGTATAAATCCAAGCCCCAAGAATACAGACCAAAACCACATTCAAGTTTCAGCTCGTATAGGCTTAATATTTCCTATGAATTATTATTCGACCTGAAAAAGAATTAACTTCTTTTTCTCACACAATTATTCGTTCAATTTCGTTTCTGATGCCATCAAAGTACCATCAATTCGGTGGAGTTCTAAAAGGCATTTCAATTTTACGTTGAATACAAAAAGTAATTCCAGCCGCCGTTTCATTCTATGATTTGGAAGACACGGAGCAGCAGTTTCTACAGACATTTTTCTGCTGAGAGTGACATGGACATCTCTAGTCGTCCCGAACTAAGGTATGCAGGAGCAAGAGCGGATTTAAATCATCTCATGGGAGCGAAGTTTGGATGCAGTTCTCGGCTTGAAGGCCCCTGACAACAGCCCATTTCGTGAGGGTAATTTTGTGCTCGTCGAGGGGTCCATGCATTGCAAGACGGCCAGAGGGCGCAATGATTTCCATCAGGTTAAAAGGCCTCAGGGACGCAGCTTGCGCGAAGACTTAAGGGCTTCTCAGGCAAAAAACACCCTTGAATAGGACCGCTTGTTGAAGGAAGCTCTCCAGCCGCAAAAGAATTTCACAGATATTGCTTTAGCGGCTACTTCATGGCCGAGTTGAAGTGGAATGAGAGGCTCAGTGTACTGAATTTGCATGCCACTGCGACGGCAAGTCGCTTCAATTGTGCATCATTGAAAAGTTGTACGTCGACTTGCAGCATGCAAAACAGCCCTATAGGCTCTTTTACGGTCGTAGGAGAGATGTGCACTCAGGTTTAAGAGTCTTATTCATGAAACAACAACACCATAACAAAAATACTCTACAGTAACATTATGTATTGAAACAATGGCTCTCCCGTACTGGAAAAGAGAACGAGCTCTATTTTGCATTCAAATATTCTCCGATTTATTGCATACGTATTGGCCAAGTTTCTGCTTTATTCTAATATATCATAAATGAAATATTCCATTACACGCAGTGATGCACAATGCCCTCTCGAGTAGAAAAAGCTCCCTTCCTCAAGATGCTCACGCGTTTGAAGATGTTCTTAAGAATGAGTTAAACGTGGTAATGAGAAGCAGCAGCTTCTCGCCACGTTTCCGTAGCAGCTACACGTTGTGTTTCATTACCGTTGTGTTTCATTAGCATTTTGTTTCATACACGTTTCCGTAGCAGCTACACGTTGTGTTTCATTAGTAAAAACTAAACCAATAAGGACAAAGTTGATGATTCACGACAAAAGATTGGATCACATCGCACACAAAAAAAAGTCACACTCCGGTCAACGAACCTAGCAATAAACATAGTAATTGATGATCGAATGATTGTTTCCTAGTCCATCTCAAACTGAAGTAAAATTTGACGCAAGAGGAAAGTCAAGGACATGAATTTCAACAGTGGCGACCGAGTAAATGACAAAAGAACTTCCGAAACAAACACTGCCACGGACTCACTATGCTGCCGCATTAACTGTTATTTTAATCAATTATGGTAAAACTTACGTATAATGGACATACGTGAATTAGCATAAACGAGGGCTGAAATTAGACGGTTATTCTTCACAAACCCCTGATACCGAGAGCCTTTGGTTATAATATTGTCAAAATGGAAAACAGTAAATTAAATTGCTGTGTTTCTTCTCGCACCTTTGATATGTTTATTAATCCAAATCAATGTGTAGATTTAAACCAAGCATTCATTCTCCACCATCCTCAGCCTGATGGCATAACGGACGATGAAATGTTTCAGTACAGACGGTAATTTTAGGGACACGTTTGACGCTAAAGTGGAAGCTGGAAGGGACTGGAGCAGTAAATGGACTCTGTATCTTCTTAAATTAAAGAACCGCAGGTGGCTTAACCCTGGGACGACGAATAAAAATAAGCAGCATCGAAGACTAGGCGGGGCTGTGAGACCCAGCCACTTTTCAATTATTTTATTAAATTACACCTTTTATTAAAGTCATAGAGTTTCATTCTCTAAAAATGATTTAATAACAGAATTTACCATTTAATAACTCTTCCTATAGTCGTAGCGTTCATATTTTTTCTCCCACATCCTAGATATTGGGATTGTTTACATTCAACATAATAAGTTCTCCAGCCTGTTCATTTAAGTGGTAATATGGCAATGGGAATGACAATAAGAAACTCCCAAAAAACGTTTTTGCTGAACTTGCTTCATAAAACAGCAATGAATATAGTTACCAATTTGACTTATACCGTCCCCGTAATTTTTATTCACGTATGTAAATGCACGGAATTATTTTAGACTTGGCAGTAAAAACACGAAACGTTCAGGTGACTGCGAGTACAACTAGTGAGGAAACCAAGATTCAGGAATCTTTTGTTCCAGCAAATCAGTTATTTAGCAGCCACACCAGCTGAGTTAAAACGAACAATACTGATGCTATGCGAGCGCATAACAGTCTTCTAACTGGATGTGAAACAATATCGAAAACAGCTATTTTCACGACTGATTAAGATAGAAAAATATCGTCATTTTCTCAAGGGATACGTACAACAACGATCGTTCGAAGCTGACAATTTTCGAATAATAATCCCCTAAATTTTTCGTAAGTGGAACGGAAGCAATGCATCCACCAGAGTAAGAATTTATGTGCATTCAAATCGAAACATCTGCGGTCTCTGCAAAACTGTTGAATCTCCGCCTGTGGTAGACGCTTGCTAACGCATCCAGTAATGGAGTTGCAGGCCAAGTTAAGCCTGCAGGGCAGGCGACTCGACGGTCTAAATCATTTCATCCTCACTAAAACTGACGGCAACCAACGAAGCAGCTAATACTGAACTAAGCGGGAAAAGTTTCTTCGTTAAAAATTCAATTAGACACTAGTTAGAGAACTCAAGCATGACTTGCTTGTGGCGGGATACAGCACCATGAAACATCTCTGGGACTGAAGACTAGGTTTTCTTTTATGTTTATTTGTATTTTACTGAACAAACGGCTGCTGATCACAAAACAGGTCACTTGCTAATAAATAAAATCAGACAACAATACGAGTTACTCTAATGTGAGAAATACTAGTGAATATTAAATTAGCAGCTTAGTTACACTATTTCAGTATCGGTATTTATTTTTATCTATTAACATTTATTTTTTAGAGAGATATTCATGATTAATAACCATGAATTTCAAATGCACTTTTATCTTCCAAGGAAGTCAAACAACAAAAATATTTAAGCAGAATCACCAGAAAGAGGTTTGCTTCAATAATTGCACGCCAGACTAGTTAGAGTAAAACGACAAGAATTTACACCATGAGTTCAAACTCTAATTGCGTTTAAGAACGGCAATTAACATGTGTTTTCTAACAAGCTATGTACTGTATAAATTAATCGAGACGCTACAAACATTCATGCGAGTACGTCATACGTACAACGGTCAATGTTTATAAAGATGTATTGTATATAGGCACCTATAAATATCATATTTCCACTCGAGACACTCGTTCCTACATTATAACCTCAGAACTCTGACTTCACTGCGTTGTACTCGCACAATTAGAGCTGATCTCTTACACAAGCATCACCCGAGCTGCATTGCGTCGCGAATACTGACAGTGGGGCAGATCTCACCACAACCGAGTCTTTTTTTCAGATGACATTTTCACAGTAAAACAGTTTTCAAATGCGTTGAAAATCGCCTCAGTTTAGAATGCCTTAGATTTAAATTAATATATGGTATTCATTTAACGACTGTTGCTCTTGAGCTTGTTTTCCAAACAACTAACGTTAATTAAAATCTATCAACACTAAATGCAAAATTTGAACATCAGTTTAGTCTTCAACCAATTCAATCGAGAGAAATCCCACAGGACACCTATGTACATGTATTTCAAACAGAAAATACATTACATGAAACGCTCGCCTCTATAGAGTCACAGAGCCTGAATGCTGATATTAAAACGATATAAATACTTTCCAATTATGCCATAGAGCATAGAGCGGCATCGGAGCTAAAAAACCTATGATTGCTTAAGAGAAATAAATGCGTGAGTCTTCTCTATTTATACATTCGAGTTTTCAAGTTAATATGAGATGTCAACAATGGTTTGTGTTTCACGTCCAAAGAACGTATAATATTTTAACGGAAAACCTTATTAATCCGTAATTCTTCAGCATCGCACATTCCATGGGCAATAATGCATGAAAGAGTTAGTGCAACAATCGGATTCGTAGTATTAAATTCATTCAAATATTAGATTAACTTCACAGATAAGGTGAGAAATGTTAGCGTCCAGTTATTGTGCTCTGAAGAGTTTTATAGTACAAACTTGCTACTGAAGCCCGTTTTAAACTCTTGTTGAAGACAGGTGTAGAAAATACACTATATTAAATTGAGACTAGAGTATCATCTCAATGGTGACTAAAGAGAAGCAGATGGCAGTAAGCTGCGTTGAGGACACGAAAGTGTGGTCGAACCCTCGTACCGGCGCAACAATTTCCCCATGATAGCAGATTTGTAGAACTATCGTCACAGTGAGGCAACAAAATCGAAGCCAAGATAAAACTAAGAAGCGTTTACGGTGAAATTTCAAAAACTGTTCCTTTGTTGCAAGACCTATGGGCTTTGTCTGTTCGAACCGGATGCAGCATTCAGATAGTTGACTACTTAGGAAGGAAAGGCGACAGCACCGCAGCAGTTTCATCACATTTACATCAGTGTTTAACTTCTGTATCTAATCTTACTGTTCAATCCCTAGCACAAAGCATTTAAGCGAACGGAAAAGAAAAAAGGAAACAGCCAGAGTATAAAAAAAATTCATATAGAAATACGGCTACAAGAAATACCGGCCTTCCTGCGAGAGACAAAAGAGGTAAGAGAAGTAAAGATTAGTCTTCCATCGCTACAAAACTAAAACTACACAGCAGCCGAACTTAACACGTTTGTTGCGATGCGACCCACCTGTGGGTCACTTAGGTTAGGTTCTGTAATTTTTTCAGATCCTTCTAGTAACTATGCGTACAAAGTGAAGTTTTACGCCAATCAGGCAATCGCAACAAACGTGTTAATTCGAAGTTAACTGTGACTGGGTCTGATGAACCGATGACGTTCGATTCGACGTCCGAGTTTTCGTCGAATGAAGTTTTTACACGCCGACCTCGAGGCAGGACGAGACTATAGTCCTGCCTGCACATGAAGCTCTGACGTTCAAAATTCAAATTTTCTGCTCTCCGATGCGGCCATTCACGGAGGATGCCCTTGAAAGACGAGATTTGGGAGCCCGCGTTCAAAAGAACTCCTGGGGCGGAAACTATGCGAGTTCAGTGCTATTTTTCAGCAGTAGCAGGGCTATTGACGCTAACTTTAGCGTCAGCTCGGGCCGCTATGCCAAGCTTCCTCAGCTGCTGATCTCGTCCAGAGAACCCTTTTCCTTAAAGAACGATTAATTTTCAGCACGAGTCGACATCGATTAAGGGAAAATTCTCGGCAAAAAAATATCGCATGAGAACGGAGAAAGCTGCTACGGCTGATCAATTGCTGCTGCTCACGGTAACGGAGAAAAGGTTGAAGCCTGAATGCTTGAGAGTGATTTTAACAAATATAAAATGAGAATGCTGCATATATTGTAAAAACCTGATTGTCTTGTTCGGAAAATCCACTCTGGTCATAAGCAAGACGAAGAAACAAAAGATGTTTAAACGCATTGAATTCCGTACAATTATGTTACAAATTCATCTATTTAATCTTATTATTTTTAGAGGGAAAATTTCATAGTAAGTTAATCGAAAGCGAAAAAATAGAACACAACCAAAAATTTTGTGTCCCAACGTGGAACAAAAGATTCTTCAACAACAAATTATGAATTTGACATTACCTAATTTCATAACTTGACTTTCACATCTGCTGGTCTTTGTAGCGGTAACTATATTAAAGTTCAAATTTCCTACTCCTAGGATTATTCTCACAACTAGACTCTCAAAACGCATTACATTCAGCCACCGTAAGAGTATTAACTAACACCTATGTTCCTAAAACATATTAGTTTAAAAATTTTCTATTTAGGTTTTTCTATGTTCAAGAAAAACAACACGTTCTACTCGTGACTGAAAATTCCCGTGCGTAATGGACTATGGTAGTACAATTATAACAACGTTCCGATCTTCTTGAAATGTAAATTTTCTTTCTTCTAGACTTGCCAGATTAAATTTTCATCACTAGTAGTTAATCATTCGCGAAACCTGAAGCTCATCACAGTCCGTGTAGAGGTCGATCCTTTGAGAATTACAGGTAAATTGTTCTTAATTCAACTTACTTGTAGGCTTCTACAAAAGGTGAATCTTTAAAAATTGTATTCATCAGACAGTTGCTGTATTTCTGCCCAATTTGTAAAATTTGCAGTGGTATAAGCCATACATAAAAGGTAAAATTATAATCTTCCTCCGAAATCAATGTTTAGCGCGTACTAGCTTCAAGATATCGAGTTTTAACACATTCACTGCGGTTGCCTAGGTGGTGTGAATCTTTACTTTGTACATACAGTCACTAGAAAGCTTTGAAAAGTTACAGAACCTAACCTGAGTGACCCACCGGTGGGTCATACTGCAATGAATGTGTTAAAATCAATACCATTAAATGTGTTCATAAAGAATGCGAAATCTATGATATTTACAATTGAATGTGAGAGAACGGAGTGGGGTTATGCTGAAACGGCAGGGGCATCGTTAGCTTACCGAAATCTTTGTCTGTCCTATGTGCTTCTCCACCTAATTCTCTATCACCGCTATAATATTAAACTTGTACTTAAAGTACTGCATAAACTCTACTTAAATTAATACGTGACCTAGGCTGAAGGTTCATTCCGGTTCTATTTACACCTTATTCGGTGCTCTGAACATTCGTATTCCGTCTACGCTTACGTTACTAGTTTGAATGTGAGGCTGGAGCAGAGATGTCTAGTGGAGAATCAAAATCTAGAAATATTGATTACAATTTCCTTTTGCGGCTTAACACGTTTGTTGCGATTGCCTGATTGGTGTAAAACTTCAATTTGTACGCGTAGTCACTAGAAGGATCTGAAAAAATTACAGAACCTAACCTAAGTGACCCACCGGTGGGTCGCATCGCAACAAACGTGTTAACTCTGTCTGCAGTAAAGATTAAGCGTAACGATGTTAGGTCAACTGAGGACGTTCTTTCGATGGGGAGGTTTTTAACAATAATCATCGAGTTTAAGTGAGCGTAAGAAATTAAACGATCCATATCAAAACAAATTTTTCGAGTAATTGAATTTACTCTAACGTGGAAGACACCTCTCAACTCGTGCAAAAACGCTGAAGAATTCGAGTTTCACAGCAACTCCTTCCCTGTACAAGGACAGAGTTCAACTAGCATGATCAAGCATCCCTAAATGACAGCGAGCGGCACGCAGAGCAGACTGTAATGAGAGCTGTTGGTGTCCTCATAATGACTAGGGTGGCACACAGAGCAGCCGCGTAATGGTAAGCAAACAAGAAGCTTCTCTTGGATAGCCCAGAACCACCGCAACGTGCATGAGGCGATCTAAACTCTTGTTATGCGGTAAGCTTATCCGCAGAATTTGTACCTCTCCCCCCCTATTTTTTGCTGTTTTTCTCCAAACGTAATTATCGTAGGCTTAATAGGCTAGTCGAAGCTCACAAGATCTCATCTAACGAGTACACTTTAATAATTAATGGTGCACCGTAGTCGTAACAACTTGTAAGGCATATCTCTGCAGAATTTCATAAGGAAGCATTCTAGGCTGAGTGTTCAAGTTTTGGACTTTTTGGCCAAGTTTTCGTCGCACTGAGTTTTGTGCCGTTGTTAATGAACGCAGAAACCAGCACTTTTAAGCCGTACATTTGAAGTTTGTAATCAAGCGGAAAAATGAACATTTTTTGAACGGTACTATAACAGGTTTAGTAGAACTTCTACTGAATATCACAGGCTCTTCTTACACTGGTCACCAGACTAGCAACTGAAGAGAGGATTATTTCCAGGGTGCACAAGGGTCAAACTGCTCCGTTAGGAATTTTTCAGCCAGAAGTTTTACACTTTATTGGGAAACATCGAGATTTTAAAACTATTATTACTGTATTCCTAACAATGAAATAATTGACAGTATTGCCAATATTAAAAAGAATGAAGACATTAATACACAGCAAATGGCAATCACAAGAATAATTTTGACGCGGTACGAGCACCTTTCGAATGATTTAGGGTCAGCTAATAGTGAGGTCTACGGTTCTCATTTTCGAACGCACAGCTGTTTCATGTCATAACATAATCGTGAGATTCATAAATTTTACGACTGATTAATTTTTGCTGTCGAGGACATGTAGTAGCTAATCTATTCCAAAACCAAGCTCGTTTGCAAAGATTACCGTAAAGAAGGAGGCAGTGTAAGTTTTTAAGCAGACTCATTTTTCGGTTGTCTAAGTTTTAATTAACTTTTCCTACTCACGGACGCGAACAGCTCAAGTCTATAATTTTCATTCTCTCGTTTCAGGTCTACCAGACAACACACGTAGACAGAAATTCTGACTTACTATCAAAATTCATCATAATTTGAAGCTTTATTGTGAATTTTGAATAATAGTCTTTTTAATAATTAAAATCAAAGTTACATTTGTTCTCGACGCAAACTAACCTTTTTAGTTCCCTTAGAGAAGTAACAAACGTGACAATAAGAGACATTGTATTTATTTTCCGTTTTCTTTGTTGAATAATCCAGGAAGGCTAGATGAGATGCATATAATGCTAGTTCATAAACAAGAAATCGTCCAGAGCACGGCAAATCATACCGTCAACACCATGATCAACACCATCACTCTCAGTGTAGTACTCCCTCTAGCGTCCTAATAATTGTCAGCATCACCAACAACACCAGCAACACAATTATGAGTAGAGGCAGCAGTATTACTATCTGCAGTATCACTTTTTGTCAGTGTAGATCAAAACAGTCTCGTTGTCATGAGTAGCATCATCATCATGATTACTATCAGCACCACGATCATCATCATGACTGCTATCAGCACCACGACCATCATCATCATCATCATCATCATCATCATCATCATCATGACTGCCATCAGCACCACAACCATCATCATCATCATCATCACTGTTATCAGCACCACAACCATTATCAACACGACTGCCATCAGCACCACAACCATCATCATCATGACTGCCATCAGCCTCACAACCATCACTTTGACCCCCATCAACACCCACAACACTACCCTCAGACGCAGCAGATCATCGCTGCCAGGAAGCCCCAGTTAATAGCAGCGTGCGAGCGGCTGTTTAGTCTCCAAGATTTTGGAATGCGCGCCCGACACTCCGGCATCGAGTGTTAATTCTCTTCGGCATGGAAGTTTTCTTTTAGCTCGCTCTAACATACCACCTCATGAACGTCAGCAAAGCCGTATGTAAGCTACCTTATGATGCTCGACTTTTAAAGGCAACCTCAGCGCTTGCTCTAATGCTGACGAATAATGACTACATTTTGAGACTCAAAATGCTGCGCAGGACAAGCTTCTCCAATGAGAGGAAACTCGGGCAGTCATTGTTAAATATTCGAGCTAAGGAGCGTTGTTCCACTGGAACAAGGGGGGAAGCACCCGCTCAACATTCTCTTTTGGGATCGTTATCCCCAAATGTATACAAGCCTCCATAGTTTTGAAATATATTGTTTACAAATATTAATTTTTATATTTTTAAGTATTAATACTTGCTCATTTCAACGACCATGACATGGCAATTTTACTGAGGGAGACGTAAATAAAGTTACAGACAGCGGTGAGCAGTACACACAATAGAGCTCCAATTCCTGCGCCACAGTCGCGGTGAAAACGAAAGCAAATGAAACAATTACATTCGCTAACGGCTGATGGGATACGAACTCGATGAAAGAAAACTAAAAATAAAAAAATGACTCTATTCCTAGAAGTAAAATTTCAATACCTACATGAGGCACCGACTGGAGTGCATTTCAACGAGGACACTTATCACTAACGAGTTACGGTGCTGTGACGACTTCAGGACACAGCTGGGTGTCTTAGAAGAAACTTTCCGTTCCGAGGAAACCTGAGGGTATGCTCTCGGCAAGCAGAAAGTCACAAGTATTGAAAGTATTCCTAATCGCCTGCCGCTGACAAAAATAGTTTCTATAAAAAATGACGCAGAAATTGTTTTGAAAATCTTGATTTAGAGCCAGTGTTAAGAAAGTTTTCAGCAAACAAAGTCAAAACTCTCAGAGTTCTACAAAGCTTTGATATTAAAGAAATGGAAGGTTTCGAATGATGATCTACATTTATTTTTTACTTAAGAAATATTCGTAATAATGAATTTAATAAAATTGTCGAGACTGTTTCGCAAACAAATGTATGATTTTTATTTCTTTTTCTGCCATTATCAGCAAAGTAAATTGTCCTCCGTGTTTTTACTGGAAGCGAATACTTTTGAGTTCAAGTATTGTCAACATTGAAAAATTAACGTTCCCTATAAAACATCCTACTCTTCACTGCATCAATAGCAAGGAACACAGAGCCACAAAGAAAAAGGAGCTCAACACCTCCTCGTAAACACCACGTCATTTGCAAGCCCCGGAACACACAAGTCTCTGTGCTGCACGGAAGGAACAACCAATCATAAAATTCAGCAGGTCACAAAAATTACGGAATTTCACGGTTGAACGAAAAGGACCAGTGACGCAGGGAAGTAATTTGCATTACTCAGACTCGCGAGAATGTGCGAACCATCATCAGAAATTTTTGAGATTTCACGGCAGTCTGAAGAGCGGTGTTTGACTTCCGCTATGTTGTGATGAATTCAATGAATTATAGTGTGAAATTTGTTCAATAGGTGCAAAACGAGGCCCACATCACAAAAGTGGAATGCGCATACAGACGGGCAATAAATCGCGTATTATAGACTCATGAATGAAAAACATACATGGCTTGAAGACCAATGTTCAAGGTCAGCTAAGGTGGAAATAATATATGTTTAATACAGACATATATTATTTCTACTACTAGATATCATTTCAAGCAAGAATGGAAAGTAAAATTCATTTTCCGAAATTCATGAATTTTTCACTAATCTAAGAAAAACCTACAACATCTAATAAACTAGAAAGAGCTGAACCTTTTTTCCATCGCATTTAGGTGTCATAACCAAAAGAAAGCCACATCACTCCACGGTAACTCCTAACAGCCGCATTATACAGCAGTGAGCACACTTCAAACGATAATAGGATTTTCATAATGAGTGACAATTGTTTCGGAGTTGTCTGTTGAGTATAGCCACATGTAAACCATTTAGTGACGTATTGTAGTCCTGACCATGCAGTCATTAAACAGTGATGGGGAAGTTAAGCTGCCGATTTACTCTCACGAGTTCTTAGTTTATTTTTCCCTAATTATGACAGCTTAGGTGGCCTCATCAAAGTCCTCAAACCTTGACGAGTTTTAATTGTGCCAGTGATCAGCTTTCAAGCGCACGCGACTCAAACAAAACCCCTAAGCTCTTCGTGAAAAATAACTTTGTACGAGTGAGAGCTCGTTCCAAATGTCATGATTAATTTTTTTACAGGAAAATACGGTCGGGTTTGAAAGAGCCGGCAGCTTCAGGAATTCTGAGTCACTAAAGTTTAGCAAGTAAATAACAGAGTTTCATTCCCAGCTTGAGTTTCTACTGAAACTTGCTCGACATCCTGATTGCAATTCGTCATACTTACTTTGCTCTCGACCAGTCGCGTGAGTGGTGCTGCTTCAGTTTCAGCGAGCCAATAAATGCACTTGTTGGCTGCCAGGCAGCTCAGAAATGCTTCACTTTATTCATTGTGGTAAGAAATACATGTAATGTAGTGTCTTAAATTGAGGTAATGATATCCACACTTTTTATGGGTAAGCCATAATACAGCATGACGTTTTGAATAGTCAGTAGGCAATTCACTATGAATCAATGTACAACACTAATCAAAAGAAAATAAAAGAATAACTAACATAGTGACTACAATAAACTCCTTGAATATGTCTGCCATCTTAAAACTTCAACGCCAGTCAAAAAAATCCATTATGTCCATGTCAGAGGTGAAGAAAATAATATTCGCTCAGAGTGAAGAAATTTTGGAACAAATCATGTAAATAACGCACTAAAACACATTCTAACAAATATTTTGACTCCAATTTTATTGCCATAAATAAACTCACTTTTGATGCATAATAATGAGAAAATACCTTTTCTGAAGGAGCAATTTTTAAGGAGAAAACAAATAAAATACTTTAATGACCGTACAATTTTCACGACACTGCGAATGAGCGAGCAGGTTAGTCTCAACTAAAGCTCTTCAGCGGACAAAAACGTCTGAAGATTAACTCATTGGTTCATAAAATATTCACAAAAATTTTGCTCTTACAGAGGAAAATAATTATGCCACAGAAAATTTTTTTAAATAAATATTGTTTTGCATGATTAATATTTTTATACATACCATACAATGAAAGAAATATTGTATTAAAAAACATCACAAATTCACAGACGAAAATTTGCTGCTCTGAAAAGGAAGCATACTTCCCCGAAAATATTATTTTAAAACATGAAAAATAATTTTCATGGCACAAATGTTTCATTTGTCAGAAAGGCATGATTCCATTCCCCCCACCCTCCAAAAAGAAAAATTTAAAGAAACTTCTGGAAAGAAAACAGTGGCTTCTTTCATAAGAAGGATAAAAATCCTCTTATAAAAAATCTTGCTCATCTTCTATGAGAATGTGTGAAGCCTCCTCGGTGAAGGTAGGTAAAAGACGAAGGCTGGACGTGAGGCACAGATATATACATACATGCACGGTTGCCCCTTGCACAGCGCCGTCGAAGTGAAGGGGTCTCGATGACGCACTCACAGGAGAGATAGAAGCGAGGTATTAATAAAAACCTCTATTATTGATGCGGACGCAGGGACGGGATGTATAAAATAATAAAGCCATGATCACTAGCAAAGAAAGAATTACACGATCGAAAAATGTACTGAAAAAGAAGCAAAGATAGGAACAAACTGTTATTGGAGAAAGATGCGCGGCATGACATGATCGATAGAAAAGCAAAAGAAAAAAAGGTACGATGAAAGCAAATAAAGTAGAGAGCATGTGATTGATGAATGTTCATACACGAGGAAGGATTGTGAGCCAAGATACTATTGGGGAGTTCAGAAAAGTCCGGGCTTATTTTCATAGCAGAAAAATTACAGCGTATTTTGCATAAAGTTTGAGTATTCGTGCTCCAAATAATTCGTCCTTCACGAATCGAATAACGACAACGTACTATGTTACAAAAGCTCTATGGACATCCGTTTCGAATTAACTTTTTGCTTTTTTATCTCTGCATCTAATTCCTTCACTATAAGTATAGAATTGCACTCATCACAAAAAATGCACTTTTCACAAAAATTTTTTATCTTCTATCATAAGCTTTGTGTACTGTCCAATAACCAATTGTGTGTTTTTGGATTCAGCACATAAAAACTAACTGAATTTCGTTCAAAGCCTAGCACCAGAACAATCGTGCTCACTGATGTGACGATTTCGAGGAAAACTGAACCATAGAATTTTTCTCCACCATGATAACACGCCAGCTGATGCGTCACTTTCCTTGTGGCTCTAATTTTACCTCATTAGACTTTTTTCCCTATACAAGAAGAACTTCAACTTCAAAAGCAATCGTCTTCTAGTCAGTTGTTAGACGCAATATGTGAAGCCTCGACTGAGTACAAAGGAAAGGTCCCAGAATTCTGCTTGGAAAAAGAAAGCGATGGAACATTGTTTTCCAAGATTCATCTAGTTTCACGCAGGTAAGAATATACTTTCCATAAACTCCTGAAATGGGCTATTTACAATTTGGTATTACTTCGATGAGCAGAGATGCAATTCAATACAATACAAATTTTCTTCGACTAAAGTAAATCAACTAAGATTCATAAATTCAGTTCTCAACAGACCATTTTCAATAACATAGTCCCACACTTAGAATATTAAAACTTCACGTAATTCAGCCGATTCTGTTTAGACTGAACATGAACTACACAGATAATTGAGATCACTAAACAAATCATTAAATACTATGGAATCTTCAAACAATTACTATCAAGCGCAGCGTAGGATCATCAACATGAAAAAATCAAACCTGACTGAACACTTTGATAAAGTTTGTGAAACAGTTTAAAATGACATCGAAAACAGAGAACACACCTCTGTGTCAGAACAAAAATAGGTCGACCGTATGCCCATTACAGCCTTGCTTTAAGTCATACTTGTGCCCTGAGTGCAGTGAGAGTGGCGAAACATATCTTCGGTAGCCATTGCTTAGTAACGATATTTATAGTGTCTTGCTTGCATACTTCCATGCTCAGCTGCCAGTGTATTCCGCTAGAGGCTGCACAGCATTTACGACGGATAGCAAATTTAATTTCACAATACCATCAGCCCGCTCAGCTTCAGAAAGGCGAGTCGTGCTTCAGAAGTTGGTATTCCTGTTTGGCTGCAGCGTTGAGTTCTGTATCTATTGTAGCATTTTAATAGAACATAAAAACTGCATTTTTTGGCCACGTTTTTCATTTTTGTCGTATGAATGTAACTTACAGGTATTGGCCTCGAGGATGAACGTAACAATCAAACACGGACACCTGTGTCTTCTTTTCAATTGAACACAAAACGACTCTAAACATGAAACATTCTACACTTGTGAAATATTATAAACTTCTTTCATGAACAAAATACATTTATGTAAATCCTATCAAGTTAATAAACAACAACAACAAACATCACGGTTGTTCATCTAAAACATTTTACACTCAAAACTGTTCCCACTTCATTGGAGCAAGCCCAATGTATTAACATGCAAATCTTTCGTTGCCTTGACCTGCGTCTCTTCACAAGATGATCAGTCAGACCCCGAGTGTGCTGTACAAGAACTGGTGTCCAGTCAGGCACAGAAATAAGACTTAAATGAGAACATGTGTTAGAGGACATCCGTCACGGTCAGTCAGAGCTCATGTGACGCCAGGGTTGTAACGAGACGCTGGGGACACGGCCGTGGGGCAAGCCCCTCGTTTACGATGGAGAGTAAATACTCAATTCTATAGAACTGAACTAAAATATTACTGAGGAAGTCCTGCAGCGATTTTAAAGGGACGCTTCCCATCCACTGTTTCTGAGAGTGAAATAGCATCAAGTTACGTTCAATTATTTACCCGTTGCTACAATCTGAATTGTCCCCTTATTATTCAAGAAAATTTCATGGTATATTATGAAATTACAGGTAAACTCAAGTAAAAAACAAAGACCAACAGCTATAAAAAATTGCTTACACTCCTTTTCATACGCTCAGATGTTTTCTTTCATTTGAACAAGTTTGCAAGCTCAAAATTAGTTCGCTTTTCACTTCTGCTGATAGAATCGTTCTTTATGTATTCTTTCCGCTATTTATAAGCTACTTAGCATTCTATTTTTTACACATGCCGTTATTAGATTCAGGAATTTTTCTTAAGCTTGATTCTTGCCATGAATTTTAATCCCTCAAGTTTCAGAGGGATGTGGGCAAAAATAAACGCCCTCGATGTACAAAAGCTGCCTCAATCTGCAACGCAGGTTTCTTCAGTTGCTCTATGCTGCAAATAGAATTTATTTTGAACATGATCGAGTCCACTCATCCTAAGTCGAAAGGATAGTTTTGTTCACGTGTCATGATTTTGTTACCGCGAGAAAAGACATTACTCAAAGATCTCGGACGCCGCAGTTTCCTGAGGTCATGCGTCAGGTTATGCAGCTCCTGCGACTAGCAAGATAGATGACGTAATCAAGAGAAACATCGCCCAGTTAGTCACTTTCAATGCACGCAATTTATCATGCCTCCCACAACATAGAATCAAACTTTTGTCTAAGCGATAGAATGTTGTATAAAAGCACATCACACTCGTGACAACTGAAGTTAAAAATTCACTTCTCAGAGCTAAAATTGAACCAGTCAAGGCAAGAAAACGTAGTTTTAGTTTCAGAAAGTATGACCTAATACAAATGCATATTATGCTAAAATTTTAGAGGTAAAATAAATACTGACGAAATCAATTTTGCACGTTTCCGTTTCATACGTACATTGCACCAAAAAAAATTCATTACGCAATGAACTTTAAAACTTGCAATTGAGAGTAATTTCAACGAAAATATTTGATCTCATTTACAGCACACAAAGAATTGCTCAGAAATCCAATCGAGAAATTGGTACTCCTGAGAATTCATATTTGAGTAGCAAATGTTGTCTTTTCACACAAAATTGATACCCAATCAGCTCACACTAATTTTACCACTATCAACGTCATATTCTTCAAGATACTCGATGAATTTTTACTTGAACAGGAACTACCATAGAGTTGTGTGTAATTGCCTCGCTAGCACAGAAAAATATGAAAAGGAATACAAAACAAAACAGTCCCTCATGAGTTATCCATCACGCACGCCTGCCTCACGAAAGAGAAGCGAAAAAGACAAGTAATGTCTAATAATTAGAGTAAAAATTAGAAATATACTTCAAGTGAAAGGTAAGCCTATAAGACTTGCCGACGAAGACCAAATACCTTCAGTAGCTCTGGAACCGTACAAGAACACTTGCACAGAAACCAAACAATTTAAATATCCGCTGAATGGAAAATAAAATCCCCAATTTACTTTGATGGACGATCCCGTTCATCAAACTGTATGAGAGAAAAAGTTTCGATCCTTCAATTAACTCGCTGTTTTATGAGCTCTTGTATGCAAATGTATAACTAAAATTTATCATAAATAGAGAAAGATAAACTGAAAAATGTGGTACGTCTAAAGCCAAGTGAAATTAAGATTGCTAAAAAAAAACTTTCGCAAATTTATTTGAAGAAAATTCATTTTTGGAGGTATGTTTGCGAAAACAGAACAAAAACCAGATAGTGTACGCTGCAAACAGTCAAAGAAAAATGTGATGTTTAGTTTATAGTTTTTATCAACTATTTTGCATTTAAATGACCTAAAACTGTTAGTTATAAACAAGCCTGAAAAGTAATTTGAATTTTGATTGGGGACTGCACAGAATCAAGAGAACCAAACTACACTAAAAGTTAGACGGCTAATTTGAATGCAAAATACTAACGACGGCACGGTCCTCAGATTCCTAAATTTACAAAACTACGCTACTTGAACTTTCAGTTTCTGCAGCTGTAATAGAACACAGAGTAACTTGGTATGAAATGTCCCCATACACTAGCTAGAACTACAATTTAAATTTATTTGAAGAGATAACTGACGTCATATCGTAAAAATGCCCAAGTATACCAAACAGTCAGGTCTCAGAACTGAACAAATCAAGTAGCCAAAACTAGAACATCCAATGCAAATTCTCTCCTGAACTATAATTCTGGTCCAAATGCAAGACTTCACACCCTTGGGTAGGTGATGCATCATCTCGTCGCCCTAAATTGCGCCGATTTAAAACTGAGAAACTTTAACTTCTCGCCATGCAGAGCGCATCGAGGGGTGGCTCAGGTGCGGCAGTGAGCTGGTCGCTCGAGATGAAACATTCGGTGAACAGCGATTTTGTTTTGGCAATCTAGGGGAGCTTTTCTGGGGGAAAAGCTCTCATCCAATGAATTGCTTGTGGGGGACAGCAGCTACACACGTGCAGACAGTGCAAATATTTGAGAGACACGACACGCTTCTCCTTACAGAAATGAAGCCTCGACTCAAGATAATTTAACAGTGAGGAAATAATCAGCTCGTACACATTTTGCCACCGTATGAAAGTGAATCGGTGCCGCTGCTCTTTCCGCTAAAGAACAACGCAACAAAAACTAGTATATAGTTAGGTTTCAAAGCCATCGAAATGTAATATTTGAGAGAAATCACCTAAAAAAGTTAAAAGCTAGCGATATTCAGTTCACAAACAAATATTTTTCTCAGCTGAAGTTAAAATAATTTAGAATCTTGTACTGCGTATTTCGAAACACTTGAGCTCTTACCAACGTACATATATCCTCATCAGCCTAACGTAAACTTTATAGAACCGAAAGTAAATGATTACATTTAAATATGATAACATACTCGTATACAAATTCGACGTCAGTTTTTTTTAACGGTCTCTAGTTGAAATCTAGATTGCAATTCACAACAAAACATTTGTAGAATTTTTCAAACACAATCTTCGGTATGTTGGAATATTTAATTGGAATAAATGATTTAGGAGTATTCACGAAGTTTTGAACTTTTCGAAGTAGACCTGAATTTTTTCGATTTCTTTGACATTTTTTCCGGCAGTGCATACGAAGCCAAAAAGTTCGTTACATATATATGTAACGTGTTTTATTTTAAATATTCGAAATGTTTTTACGTATTCATTGCAATTCATACAGGTTCTATATTTGGATAATTCTTGTTGTGAAAAAACTGAGAAATAAACGGAAATAAAAACGAAAAAACTCGTCTCTAAAAATTTCATCCTGATACCATCGTAATGGTTGAAAAAATATTAGTCGTAGCATTTATCATAAGGAATTTGTCAGAAGCAAGTTTTGTACCCTAAAACTGTAAACTAAAAACCTAGAAGCGTAAACTATAACCCCTTGAACAAAACTGAACGTGTTAAAATTCAGAAAAGTGAATATCGTGAATCTTTATACAGTAAGTATGCCATACCTCGTATCAGTAATTCCAGCAAGCACTGCGATGAAGCCACGCGTTTCAGTAGGTCAACGTTATCACACAGCAGTGCTTACTTACCCAGTTGATATCATGTCAAAACCGAGAGGAAAGGCAAGAATGAACAGTTCCCTGACGTAAAACCACAACGGATTTTATTTTAATACCACTGAAACATGGATAAAAACACGATCCGCAATGCTCAGCTCCAAAAGACGAACAAAGGAAGGAAAACTCGAGCATGAATAGCTTCAATACTCGACCACAAGGCGTAAGTTTTTAAGCACTCGGCAGCATGGGTAAAAGCGGCAGTCGGCAGCAATACCATAAAGCAGGGGTTTTCTGCGGCTCTGCACTAAACTCCGCCGATCCTATCTTAATGAACTGGAACGGCCAGAATCGTAGCACTCCAAGCAAGATTGCATGAGCAAAAAGAATGGGAAGCCAAGAAATATTTCCATTGAGTCTGGCTCCAATTAAAAATGAAAAAATCGACATTTTCAAAAGACGAAGTGGATAATGAAACTCCAATTTTGCAGCTGTTCGGTGAACACTCCAAATAAGGAGCCTAAATGTAGACAAGTGGCGTCAGCAGCACAGAACTGATAGAGCTTTAAGGCCACAAGGAGAAATTCATCAAAGGCTTTACCTCAGATCAGCCAACGAATCAGTTTGTACGCTTGTAACACACGCCACATCCGTCAATCCCGGCACCAATTGTCCTATAGGCTGTGGATGAAGCGTACATAAGTCAATGGACAGTTTGCGCACATTGACGTTAAAAACCTTTCTAGTTTTCCGTTTATTATGGTACCATATGTATGTAAAAAATTCTGCTACATAGTTTCATTATGATTAGTTTTTTCAGAGAACAGTTAAACAACAGAGTTAGCAGTTAAACAACAGAGAACAAGCATCATTTATCTGACAAAAATATTTCATTTCAAATTCGTAGATGAACAAACTTACAAACCAAAATTTCAAATTTTAAACACCTTTTAGTTAGTAACTCGGGAATCCAAGACAGCATTGAAGATTAGCATTGTTCAACGCTGAGACGGATATAAATTCGATAGGAATTTGTAATAGATCGTATATTATACAAAAGTCTTGACGCCAGGAAAGTACAACACAGAGACAAACTCCCACACGACGTTCCCCCGTAAGTCATGGTCGCCAATTTCCCTGGACGGTCTCCCAATCACTTTTTGGCGCTTCTAGGAATGTCAAAGAGACGATAACTTAGACTTAGAAACGCTCACTGCTCCTCAGAATGCACTGGAATAGGTGGTCGATCAGGAAACGCTTTTTCAACTTTTTCCATTTGCAAGAAGTCAATGAGAAATATCTTCTGAAATATCTGCTGTTCTTTGCACCATATGCTCAGAGAGCACGTTGACATACGCAGACTACTAAAGGGCTGGAAACGAAAAATATGTTAGTTCAGTCAGAAAAAAACACACTCCGGTTGTTTGGTTTTGACTTCAACAAGGAATAAACAATTCAAACCCTTACATTGAAAGATTTGATACGAGCAATATGACATATAACAGAAATTCATATAAGAAATGCAACAAAGCATAAATAGATTTAGTTCCCATTCGTCTATAATCCCTTTGAGAGAACTCCTGAGCCACAGCAAGCTTCCAAGGAAACAAGTGTTGCAATTTTATGAAGCTTAACTCGACTTGTGGCAGAATTTCCGACCTGCACAGATGAGTAAGTAGTCTAGGCCGCCATGAATGTTTACAGATCCCATAGGAAATTACGGCGTTATCATCAGGATGGCGTAGCAAACGATAACTTGGGCGCCTCAGGTTCAGATCGTATGAACCTGAATAATGCAGGATTTAGACCCCAAAAAACCATTAATGTTGGATGAAGCTGTGAGAAGATTACCTCTGGTTATTCGATGTATTCACGAATTGTAAATCAATCATGAAGTACAGATTAACTTATCCGAAGCAATGTAGGAAGGTTTGATATTTCAATTTTGACGTCAGATCTTGATGTTAGAAGCACAAACGCCAAGTAAACAGTTCGTTTCAAAGAAGTTTTGCATAACGCACAGAGAGCAAAATGATGTATTGAACAATTAAATTAAAGTAGCTGCATACATGTTATGATTTCAACACGGTGAACATCAAATGTTATGTTGACGTAATAAGTTTGGCAATGATGAACGTTCTACCTCGCGCTAGAGGTAGCAGTATGATGGTTACAGCTTTCGAGGGACTTGTAAAAAAACGGCTGCATGAATCACTACTGCAACCACACCAGGATAATGAAAAACAAAATGGAAATAGGAAACATAGTATTGATCTAAGCATAAATCTTTCAGCCAACAAAAATATAAACCAATGAATTTATGCTCATACTAAACTGTGTGCCCAAAATTCACCAAAAACTTGGACAAGAGGAAGATTTTTTCTTATGCGCCTCATGTTTTTAACTACATAAACACGACAGAGGCGAGACTACGATTACCAGACTTGCAGTAGCTGGCAGCACAAAACTCCTCACGATAAGCAGACATTGTCGTGCCAGCACATCGCCTCCTTCTGGGCTCCTTTTAGCAGTTCGTATCACTTTATAATTTCTACCGTACTTAATATCATGCACGTCTGTTTCGGAACACGTAAGAGGTTCATGCAATATTTCCTTCATATTATCCATTGTAGATATTCTCCCAAAATAAATTTAGTATTTACAAAATATAATTTTTCATTCTATAAACGTTCAAATAAAAAAATGTTCCAAAACGTCCCTAGTTCAAACACTTTCGAGTTAGCAGCCCAGTCAATTTCACAAAAGCTGTTCTGTAAAATCTACGCATTCCGCGCGTACTGTTGCAAAGACGTCCCTACGAGCTCCCATCGAGTATAAGTCCACAGTTTCTGAAGTAGCGTCGTCCATTAACTTGAATGTGCAATAATTCCGAAGTTCAGCGATTCAATATCTTTTAATAAAAGTCAGCAAGAGCTCATTCTGAAGAAAGACGTTGTGATTCAAACTTATCTGTGTCGTCTCTATCAGATATTGACTTTGTTACGATACGTCAAAACTGCTCGCCAAGCGTATCGTACCGTCAAAGAGCTCCGTATGCAATTTAAGGCATCGTTTTCTCTCGGAAAATTCTTGGCCCTGAACTTGACCATTCATTATGCTCTACCATATGTATGGAAAGCAGCGAGTACTTTTGTCAAGATCTGCCAATGTTTATGAATAAGCTGTCATTGGCAGACAATGACGTACACGCCAGCGATGCCCGAATTGAATCATTTCGAAATAAACGGCTTATTTTATCGGAATTGTTTCTGCCTATCTACTTTGAAATTCATTGACTCATCCTCTTCGTAACTATGAGGTTTATGTCCCTTACAGTAATAATTACTTTAATATATTAAACTCTTTCCACTTATTTAGTACACTAAATTAATCGCATTTTCATAAAGACTATCCAAACATGAAGTCGAGAAGACTTAGAATAGATCTACAACAGCGGCACAAGTGAAAGCAGTGTGCCCAAACACAAACCTTTGGTTAAAACGCTTCTTTTACTTCGCTGGTTATTGGGGTCACAGTTAAAGTTCTCGTTTCTTAGTTAGAAGAATTTTCCGTCTTAATTTTAATTGAATGACTAACTTTCGACGTCCATCGGGTTAACAATTTTGAAGATTCCGCACATTCCAAAAACATTCAGTTTTAAGAACTGCATTCTTATTTTCACACACAAAGGAGTTCAAGGAATCGGGCCTCTCTCAGTGAAGAAGCTTTAAAAAGACCGCGCGTAAAAAAATTGACCTCGAGTAACGTTCATCAATGCAAGAATTGAAGGTTAACGCATACCTTGGATATCAGTTTGCAATATGGTTTTACAAGAGAATACACTGAAATGAACAATATTATTCAATAACTACTAAAATTGTAATCCCCATTCACATCTATCGAGCATAACCGTTTCAAAGCACATGTTTAATCGTGTTTGTGTTTAAAAACAAAGCCGCATTCGTTTTTTTACTACCATGCATGGCTATAGAACTCAAAATATTTATAGTGTTAAATTATCGTACCAAAAACTATGACGAAAAATGGAGAATTATTGTTAACGTGAAAGAAATACATTATTATTTTATTCGTAGTTTAACCACCGCAGCCACAACAAAAGCGATCTCCGCAGTGATACACAGTATCAGGAAATAGTCATTTAAGTTTTAGGGTCGCGCGTCTTAGAGGAAATGGGAATAAGCATCAAAAATGTCAGGATGGTGTCGTAACTGGTAGCCAAATGAAGCGGCTTACATGTCTCAAAAATAGACATTATGGGAAGTAGAATATCCAAGGTCACAACCAAGTTTACTCAATGTTAGGAATAGTTCAGGAACTCTGTTCATCATTATATTAAGTTATACAAGTTAATTTATTTCAGGAATTTATGTGAAGGTTCTCCAATTCCCAGCCGTTCATCATCACCAAGATAGCCACTCAGATCAGCTGGAGGGTGTTCATTGTAGGAGTAGTCGCTGGCAGCGTTATAGCTCGGGCATTCAACGGGGACATGTTACACACTAAGTAGCACACTGCAGTTCCCACACTCCAACGCCGCGTTTAGTTCCACTAGTGAAAGAAATACATTCTGTTCTGTAGAATGCAAAGGCCCTAATATTCAATTGACAAAACCATTTGAACTATATTTCTGACCCACAAAATTCAAGAACAAAAAAATGGCATCGGTAGACGATTTCCGCATCTCACTTTCATAAGCAACAGCTTGCTTACACTCAGCCCAAACACAGAATACATTTACAGATACTTATTATAAAAAACCTTATTTAATGAGGCCTAATTTCAACATCCCATTTACTACACAATACTTATTAGGGAAATATTTCATCATTTCGATATAAGAGTTTGATTAAACATGCGCTTTGAGAGTGCATAGGAGCAAGTCTTCCTCTTTTACTGAGTGAAACTAATGAAGCTCGTGTGCCTGCCAGGCTGCAACGTTATGGACGCTTGTGCCAACATTTTCCGGTGTAATACTACTCTGAGCCTCGGAATAAAACCGCCTTAGACTTTTACTCTGCAAATGTATTGGCAATAATGCCATTCTAAGCTCCTACTAGCGACAAATGTTTGCAATATAACAGAACTACGAATTTGCTACTAAAAATCGTGTAGAGAAATCGTTAGGTTGTAAAATTTAACTATATTTAGAGTGGTTGTATTACATAGGCCTTTATTACAGAAGTCACTTCAAAATCGTCCAAAAAGACATCATGAATTTAAGAATGAAATAAATTTGTACGCGGCTCATATAAGCCTGCAACACGTCTCTCCCTCGACAAGTCCATTGCCACGTGTGAGACTCAAGAAAAATATAGCCGTGCTTGGAAAAAACTAAGAACATTGTTATTCAGTGAGGGTCATTTTCTCGTCTTAAATATCCTAAGTAAAATCCCTGTTAAATCAATTTAACTCATTGCTTCACAGGACGGGATGGGACTGCAGAGCGGCAGCGGCAACTTAAAGATTCGTGTCCTTTTAATGAAGGCTGCTCGAGAAACAAAGAGCGTCAGCGACGCGGGCAGATGGAGCGAACGTAGTCGATGGATTGCAAGGCCCGAAATGAGGCAGAAAAATAAGATTTCTTCAATTCTCAAGTGAGTCGGCATTTTTAAGGGTAATGCTACGAAGAAACATCCATGGTTTCTAAAGAGTTATGAGAGCTGATATTTTCGAGGTAGAAAATTCTGAAATATTTCACACCTTAATCAAACTCAAGTAAATTCATGCAGTAAAAAAATTCATCCCCAAATCATACAAGCAGCTTCTTTAAATAATTAACGACATTCATCAGCAGCAAATTTAATTAAAATTTGAATTAGTGTAGAAACATCAAGACATCAATTTCAAAAATTCCAGAGGCAGAAATTGTTTTCTCACAAAAGAACAGGACTTGAGCTAATGGGAATTAAGTAGTCACATACAAATCCATGGAGCTTCGCAGTATCTTCAGCTTCGGTATCTCCAGCAAAAAATCTTGAAAGTTTTTACACTTTTCAATAGGATCCAAGTGTGACGATAAAAACGGTGTGCTACAAATCCATCACATGAGATGGAGATTGAGAACCCGAACGCAGGTGTCGAGATGCAAGCCAGTTCAGGGATAAAGATTAAAAACTAGTGGTAGATATTGAGAGCTTGAGGCAGAGATTGAGAGCTTGAGGCAGAGATTGAGAGCTTGAGGCAGAGATTGA
The DNA here is from genome assembly GCA_006783055.1 of Trinorchestia longiramus. Lineage (NCBI taxonomy): Eukaryota > Metazoa > Arthropoda > Malacostraca > Amphipoda > Talitridae > Trinorchestia > Trinorchestia longiramus. The sequence goes on along the minus strand of VCRD01000984.1, from coordinate 113,996 downwards.
GAGATTGAGGCAGAGATTGAGAGCTTGAGGCAGAGATTGAGAGATTGAGGCAGAGATTAAGAGCTTGAGGCAGAGATTGAGAGCTTGAGGCAGAGATTGAGAGCTTGAGGCAGAGATTGAGGCAGAGATTGAGAACTTGAGGCAGAGATTGAGAGCTTGAGGCAGAGATTGAGAGCTTGAGGCAGAGATTGAGAGCTTGAGGCAGGGATTGAGCGTTTGTATTTTCTTAAGCGCACAGAGAGAGGGAGAGACACGGCTCAAGAAATGCTGTTTACACGCGTACAGCTTCCTCTTAAATCAAGGGCTCTGTAGCCCCTTCGTTAATTTTGTTACAGATTCCGTGGATTCGTAGATCAATGAATTGAAACCTTCAGTTTGTATCCAAACTATTTTTGTATAGTAAGCGCTAAATAATCTGAATAAAAATTAATTAATGAACGATCAATATTTTATAGCAGGCGAAACGCATACGAATAAAATACCAATTGAACCATATGAAAAAACACATACACTGAAGCATTGGTTTTTTAAAGAAAATATTTCCGGGTTATAAAATTTATTGGAAATAATGCTCAATGTTATTATTTTGTTTTTATTTCGTTAATGTAGATACCAGGAGGAACAGAAAAGTTCAAATCGTTAACATCGCTAACCTAAAATTAAAATGGAAAATGAACAAACAATTACGACTATAAGAGAAATTAAGTTGGCCAAGAAAATAAAAAGGAAAAGTCTATGAGTTCTGTTCCTCAAGAGAATTGAATCCCAGAATGTCAATGTGACAGCTGTGGTTGTGTGATCTTTTTCTCCGCAGAAAAAAGGCTCAACATTTCCATCATCACAGAAGAACACGTAAATTACAGAAGCCCCGTGGGTAAGGCAGTCTGACAATGCATATGCCCATGTACAAGAGCAAACAAAAAAGAAAAAGACAAAGCTGAAGTAAACCAGCAAAATACGTTCAATAATAACCGACACAGATGGCAGATGCAAATAACATCTTCAGAGTGGGATCCTTTGGGTCAATTTCCATGAGTAGAAAGCCCACAAACGCCCAACGAAGAAAAAATTCCCAAGATTCTGCTGATTGAAGAGATGGGAGGAAGAGGAACATTGTTAGCGACTTCATTAATAAATATAAAGTCAGCCGAATACACTAACTTCATTTAATGTAGAGATAAAAAAATACAAAACCGTGTTTTCAATTCGCCGATAGAGTAGCTTCACGCATAATTTAATTAAAATCGTTATTATGAATTTTAAACACTTTATGCAGCGAATTAAGTCGAAAGATCACTGTTGATCATTCAGTCTAAATAGCATCTCAAGAACGATACTAATAAATCCTATTCCTCGAATGGCAGGCCCATCATGCCGGCAAAAAAGCAAGCAACTCAAATCAACACAAAATTGAGAAATAAGAAACTAAAAGAAGAAACTTGCAAAAGATCGCTTGCTTGGTACACCGGTTTCTTTTGCGAGACAGGGGAGAGGAAGAGAGAACGATAGGCCTTACAGTCAAGCCGACAGCAGACTCCTGTATCAGCATTGCTGATTCCGCTGCGAGTAGTTAAGTAGTTTCCGCTGCAAAGCTATTTCCCTAATGTCAAAGAACGAGGTTATACTCCCTCTCGTTGAAAATAGTTCAGTGCACAGCCGGGAAAATATTCTGGCAGTAATTTTTCTGAAAAATATCCGGGAAATTAATTCTTCATCTCCGTTTTTTATCCTTTTTTAAAAGTACACTGAATAACGTTCAAAGTATAATGAATGAGTTAAATTTTTAAGTTTTCCCCCCGGCACTAACTGCCACCTATCAACGTCGAAAGCTCTATGCCCCAAATGTTTCTGACCAGATAAATAATATCTTATGCATTCCTCAGACAACTCATGAATCTTACATATCCTCGGAGAAGTGCCAAGTTCTCATTGTATGCTGAAGGATAATCCCCATAAGCTCATTGCTCTGGGGGCTTTGTGGTTAAGAAGAAAAACGAAAACTCTTTGAAAACAGAATCTAGCCTAACAATCCTAAAATGATGGCAAGCTCTTCGCAATATAAAATTACTTTCAATATCTAAACAACAAGATCCGGTTGTAGGTAGATAAGATTATTTTTGAACGAAAAGGAGTCTTCAGTTTTGAGAAATAGGTTTCATTTGGTGAGAAAGGTAGTCAATGGAAAAGTTTCAGAGCGATGGTGAAATATTTTCTTTATTTTTGTGGAATAATTACATCATTAAATATAGATTAGTTGGCACAGAAGTTCAGCATTCACCTATTGGTCTTCGTTCAATAACACCGAAACACTCTCAGACAGACTATAACACTAAACATAGATTTTTACTCCAGTCGCTTATGGAATGTTTCCGTAGCAGCAGTGAACGGAAATGAAGTAGGCAACACTGGTCTCTGATGCTCGACGCAACAGAGACACCATAGAAAAAGTCCATCGTATGTAATATGCTAGACTCCTCCACGAGAAAGAAGCCGAAAGAGGCCATTGTAAAGGAATAATCAAACAAAACTAATAAAATTAGCTCACAAACTATCTTGAAGCAGCTTGCATTTAATCAAATAATTTTACCCCTTAGTCTGCGAGAAAGTTTTTCGACGGTGATTAATCATCTCAGGAAAAAGAAATAAAAAATATGAACAGACACTCGTAGAATTTAAAACGACACGCACGCGGAAAGTCAGTCGTATTGTACGTCAGCATCCACAACAGTACAGAAAAAGGAAAGTAATGTATTTACGTGTGTACATAAACAAGAAGTTACTAAAATAATATGAACGCTTTATAATGATCACGTTGAGCTCATTTTAACATTTTTCGTTCGGTACAACTGATCCTAAACGTAAGTATACGTATTTTATACTTTATGTCCTTTAATTAATTATATACAATTTTATATAAAAGACTTGGATTTTACCAACACAATCAGACCACAAAATGTGTATTGGACTAGCATTCAAAACAAACAAATCGCTTGTGCTCGAACCATTGGCGAAAGCATCTGTGAAGAAAGTATTCGAGCTATTTGGCGAATCGACAGTGACAATGTTTAGAATCATGATGGCAAAAAAAATATTAAATATCATAGGAGACTAGGATTAAAAATGAATTGTGTATTCATTATAAATAAATTAGAGATAAAATATTCATAACTGACACTGACGATTACTCAAAAGTACAAGAAAAACATGTTATACAGCAGCGAAAAAATTACAGAAATTTGTACTCACCGAGACAAACACGATTTCGAAAGGGACTCGACGATGGGAGCTTACCAAAGTATATTTTTAATGAAGAGCTGAAATTTGACACCTTTTTCTACAGTCCAAAGTCAACCTATGCAAGAAGTTATGTAATAATCACAAAACTTCGACAATTTTGGAACTGAAGAATGTTATACGGTCCGAGATGCTACGTTTATTTTTTCTTACAAAAGGTCAGGTAAATGCACAGATGCATTTAAAGCTTATCCTTCGGAAAGTTTGCTTGTAGCAAACAAGCTCGAAGGCAGCTTAGTGATAATTTGGGCTTCTATCTCGTTCTATCCCAGTAGTTCCATACTCTCGATGGCCGAATACCTGAAAACATTTACATTTCGGTATCTCCCACGATGAAGGTTTTATAAAGACGCACACATCGCGGCCATACATTGCGACAGTGTTTGTTCAAGGACCATCACAGTATCCTTAAACATATATCCTGGTTAAAATAACTGCTAAATCTAACCAAAATGACACCGTAATTGCGATAGTTGAAACATACACAGGGAAGCAGATTTCCATCTCCATGACGGGTGAAGCAATTAGCTGATATATCTGTAGCACGAAGAGACGATACTCCGTTGGAAATTACTTGACTCCGTGAATTCATTAAACGTAGAATTGAAGCTGTTTTGCAAGTGCATTGAAGGCCATTAAATATATATTGTGTATTTACCAGGGGCTCATACTCTTTTGTGACCACTCTCGTAAGTATTTCCTTGAATAACATTGCTTAATTTTTCTTATATCACCGTCGACTCATCTACAAAATTCAAAACATCTCCAATAGCCATTGATATAACGTTCTGAAGCTTTTACTATGTGAAGCTTCAACATAGTAAAAGCTATTCTGCTGTTTACGTCGTGCTGGTAGGTAATGGTGCCAGTGAACGCCTTAGTGATCATGTACAGGCTAGTGCACCATAGTACAGACAGCGGTACTCGTCCGACGTAGACATGACCTCAGACAGCAAAACAGGGAGACAGCGAGACAGAAGTCAACGGTACAACTTTAGAATGCACAGAGCGAGCATGTTACAACACCATCAACTCTATGGAACAGCACCATCAACTCTATGGAACAGCACCATCAACTCTATGGAACAGCACCATCAATTCCATGTAATAGTACAAAGAAGAACCTACACTTGTAGATCATAAGCTACCCTGAGCATGTGGTAATATTTTCATCGAAACCTATTAAATAATTGCTTAAATAATGTCCACAAAATAGGCTTTCAGTTGCCAGACAAAAACGAGGAAACACCTCATAAATTTTCAAATCAGTGTATTAGACGACGGTATCAATTATCAGAAAAAAAGAGTTTTAGTAAAATCTCAGTAACAATAACCAACCATAAGCGTGACAAATTATATTATTCAATAAACTTGCGTAGGAGGAAAGTTACTTTTCTAATACAGGAATACATTTGGGCATGTATAAATATAAACTTACGTAACAAGAAATAAAGCTCAAACAGATGAAGAAGAAGAGCCCAGCAGAAAAGAAAGAACATGCATCAGAGTTTTAAGATGCGCAACAGGAGCTCGGTGCAGAGTTGGCATATCAGACTGGAAGCCACACGAGCGCTGGAGCAGCCGCTGTTGTGCTACCATCTTCTCCTGGTACACGCCTCCAGCTGCTAATGTGAGCAGCACAAGGCATTCCAGCCACAATTTCCAGATGCCTTTGATAAGGAGTAGCCAGGGCATCTGCTAAACGCTTCACATAGAAGTGAAAAAACTGAAAATAATAGGTAATAATTCTATCTACACATGGAATACCAAAACTGTACTAGTTCATGTTTCCCAAGGAATTTTATATTATCGTCGTATATTTTGCAGTGCATTTCAGGGCAAATGGAGCTAAAAAGTTCATCAGGTGTATCAGCTTCAACCCCCCACTGAAATTATAGCAATTTCCTGGAAAATAATTTTATTGCTCTCTATTGATTAATTTTTTCTCAGAGACAAACATTCGGCACTCACAAAAAGAACTTGATTTTCTTTTCAATTGATCATAATAAATGGATATTATCAGTACTTTCCATGATCAGCGCAAAATAAAGACGAAGTAAATCCACAGCCACAATAGAAACAATTGAATGATATTATACATATAAATTTAACTCCTTCGGAATTCACAGTAAAAATTACAGCCCTCGGGAAACATAAACAAACAGCGACAAAATCAGCATCTGGAAAATTTCCCCAAGGAACAAGAACTAGAATATTCTTTTCTTTCAGCATTAGACGAGTGTACACTGAAAATAGAGCAGGTATAATATCAAACTTAGTAGCCAGAAAGTATGATATTATCAAAGAACCTGGGAAACTCATCCTTGAGATATACCGAAAAGCTTCCTATTTTGATTCACTGATTGAATGTCGAAACACGACAGATCTCAGAGCATTGTTCCTGGATTTCCTGATGAATTACTAATATTTACGATCAATAATTCACAGCTTTATCCAGAAGTAAAAAAAAACGGGTGAACCCAGGACCCAGTTTCAACTTGAGAAGTGGTGTGACCGTAAGATTTGTTTTGACAATTGAGGAAAACACTTTGATATATATGCGGTACAAAAAGCTCACCAAAAAATCTGACAAGAAGTTTTTACAGCTGGCGGTTACAGATCATCGAATATTAAATGTTACTTTGTTTAAGGGAGCATCGCTGACTTTGGTATACCAAAGCTGACTTTGGTTTACCGACTTCATTAACGAACGGCAACTACAATAACCTAAGGCATTTTTTCTTTTTCATAAAATCAGCAAAAAGCGTTAAAGTGTAATTCACGTTTGTAGCAATTACTGCGGGTGAAATAAGCATTGGTACATTAAGAAATTTTTAATTCAATATACTACACACCAATCAAGAAAGTTGTTATTCATTTGATAATTGTACACAATATTATGACGAAAATTTACATAGAAACAAGAGAAAACTGATATAAATCAAATGAAAGAAATGTTTCAATTTTTAAGGGTAAATAAAGTATTCGAACAAAAAAAATAGTTCATAATAATTGTGTAATACTTTGTAGCTCAAATGTAATTCATATCAACAGTAATGTTGTGATCGATTGGAATTTTGTGGTTGTGATCTCGTGACTAGACACTAATTTTGCGATCTTACAACTGGACATTAATTTTTTAACTTTTTGGGTGGCCTGAAATTTTATGACTTCGTGACTGGTCACTGACTTCGTGATTTGAGGAATAGACACTAACTTCATAATTTTGTAACTAGTCGCCAAACTTGCATTTGTCAATTAGTCACTAACTTTAAGATCTCATGATCAGATAATAATTTCGTAATTTGAACAGTACGTGCCATCAACTCAGTAGATGATCACTGAAAAGCAAATCGCAAACAGCTAGACGTATCCAAAAAATGGAGTCATTTTGGTTGGACTCCATTTTTTGGAAAAGCTACAAAAGCGGAAACAAGGTACTGCAAAGAATGCAAGGCATCGTACAGCTTGCAACTCTTCAACGTAAGAGGTTGCAATATGGACGAGTGCCGCTTCTGTTATTTCAAACAAGAATCAGCTGCAATCATTGAAAAACAATCACGTACAATTCAAGAACTCAGCCATCAACTTGAACTTAACCGTCAGCTCGAACTCAGCCGTCATCTCGAACTCAACCATCAAATCGACCTGCTGGCAGGGCGCTTAGCAACAATTGAGACAAATCAAAAACAACATTACGAACACGAGCTAAGGCTTCAGTCTCCGGAGACTCAACCTAAACAGCATCTACC
>VCRD01000984.1:95158-105693 GCA_006783055.1 Trinorchestia longiramus | reverse complement strand
CTGTGGGTTAAACCTAACTTGTGCCTGTGGGTTAAACCTAACTTGTGCCTGTGGGTTAAACCTAACTTGTGCCTGTGGGTTAAACCTAACTTGTGCCTGTGGGTTAAACCTAACTTGTGCCTGTGGGTTAAACCTAACATCACCAGCTTGGTCGACTGGTGAGCGAATTTGCTTGCGAGCGGGAAGACCAGGGTTTGAATCCCGCTGCCGAAATGGTTGACGCAGCTGGAAATACGGCATGGGACTTGAGTAAAACAACCGAATAATTAACGAAGTAATTATCCGACTCAAGAATGGGCCAGAAGGTTCGTTCCTATAGCCTCATTCTATTCTATTCTAATTACGCTCTTGCAGTTATCAATTAATATTCTACTAATTCTTGTAGGTAATTTATTCGATTCTTGGTCCTATATGTTCCTAAGATCCGGGGCGTTTGTAGGAACTTTCGATTGGTTTCGAATTTCAATTGAATTCAACTAACGTTCTAGTCTGGGAAATGACTTGGCCATTCTAGTGAATTGACATTTTCAACCAGCCATTTCTTCGTAGATTTTGCTGTGTCCGTGGGGTCATTATCTGCCTCACATCTCACTGCCACACACATCTCACCGCCTCACACATCTCACCGCCTCACACATCTCACCGCCTAGCACATCTCACCGCCTAACACATCTCACCGCCTAGCACACATCTCACTGCCTTACACATCTCACATACTGTGAGAGGCACGAGCTGGTCAGGAAGCATCATAGCCGAACGGTGCCCGAGCGTCCCTGGGGGGAAGAGTTCTACTAACTTACGCTCGGCTGCGGAACTGGAGGCGAATGGAAGACAAATGAAGGCATTCAAGGTCAATAACTTCATTAGTGGCCACGACAGTCACAGCAAAAGTTACCCATGGATACTACGGTAAACAAATCTAGAAGGTCGCAACCCTCTGCCATGCAAAAATATGTCATAATTCAAGTCAACTTGGCAGCGCATTTTAGAGTTCAAAGTGACCGAGTGCAAAGGGTGGAGAAATTAACAGAAAATCTATTCGGAACCGTAAACGATACGAAATGTTATAACTTACTTTATCACTTATAAGATAAAGCTTTGTGGACACCGTAGAACCTTAAATATATTAATTAGCTGTAGACCTCTGAACAACGGAAGGTAACAATTCTTTGTCTTTCTGTTACCGGTGCAGCGGGCGCTATCAGAAGGCAGTCTCCAATAATGACACCATCCCAGGAATTTGTGAGGCCCAGTAGCAATGACAGCACAAGTTCGGCCTCCGAACATATCACGATTGGTTGGATCATGTCCTATCTCCAGAATGGCCTCTCAAGTGTCATAGGGGAACAGAGATTGCTTAGATTGTTTCTAAATTCTCGTAACCAGCGTTTAAAACGTAGAATGAATCTAATATTAAAATAATTTCAAAAGTTTAGGACTTATGTTAAGCACAATAAAGTAATGGGTTCAAACTCAAAAGTATATTATTTTTATAAACGTAATCCAATTATAGGCGAAAAAATACTAAATAAACGTAGATTTAGCAGTTGTTGCAGCAACTTCAAGCTTTTCAGTGAAAAGAGGCAAAAATATATGATTGTTGAATAGGAATTTATGTGTTAATTTTCAATAAGTTAAACTGAACTAAACGCATCACTGAGGTGAGGAAAAAACCTGCGTCTTGATCCCGTCTTGTTTCGTCATGCTAAATCCAAGTATTGAGTTTGTAAAATACATGAGTGAATTAAAGTTCAGCAGTACAAAGTTTAACTATAAGAAGAGCATCAATGCAGATAATATAAGGTCCAGGGCCGTGCGTGCCACACCTTCAGGACCTCCAACATCACACAAACTGACAACTTCATCATTCTTGATTGATATCGAGGCTTAGACTATAGATCAAATTACCAGTAAAACATTAAATATGTACAATTGGGTATTCTTACAACTAGTAGTGTAAGATCGGTATAATGGAATCAAAAAGAAAAAACTATGTGCATGTCACTAAAATAGCTCTAGATCGCAATTAAATATTGTGCATAAAGATTTTTAGATCGACGGCAGTACGGTCAAATTTCTTTTCCTTCGAGCAGGTAATTTATTTCCGAGTGAAGGCTCTGCTCATTGGAGCGCAGAATGACGGACACAAGGAATTTGTCAGGCTGTAATATGCGCCCGAGCTGACCAGCGCACCGGCAGCAACCAGTCAAGACTGGAGTAACTTTACGAAATGAGAAGTTGTGTTAGCGACACATTGTTCCTTGACTCTCATCAAGAGATAAGGAACTTCTAACTCGCTTCATGCGAGTTACTCTACCCATAGAGTGTCTTTAAGGAAATTAGGAACAGAAATAAGCTACCGGTCCCTACTGAAACAAAATTATCTTTGCGAGGGATATCCTAAAAAAAGAAAACCATGGAGAATAGTACATAAATTTTAGCATGAATAGCTTCCCTGGTATTGAATTATGAACATTAAAAGCTCTCACTAAGCCCACATCAGCTGCAGGACCTGAGCAAACAAATTCTGCGTGACGCAGTTAACGTAAAAGCTTGCTAAACTGAAAAATTATTCACCAGTTATTTTAGACCAGCGATACTTGCATGTTAAAATATACGAAATGCTGGGCTTCATTAACCTTCCGTCAAGCGCAAGTTCGCAAGTGCATAGCAAAATTAAAGTAATTGTGCCCATCAAATCAGTTGCGCCCGACAGAAGCTTAATTAGGTTCAGACTGAATTCTATTTATGCCAATAAGTTTTTAAATAATGGGAACCTTTGAAAAGGCTGGTTTGCATGCAACACGGCACCATGATAACTCGGTGAGTCCAGTGAAGCGTCAGCTGCTCGTCTCGAGGTTTGAATCAGCGGCTGGTAGCTCACGGGCTTCGATCTACGATTTCACAAACAGATTAAATTAGATAACACCATAAGGGCCCTACTCCCCAATGGGTTAAATTGAACAACATCATAGAGCCTCTAAGCTAATTTGGTTCAGGGTTGTTAGGACTGAAGAGGTGACCACAATATGATCACGGAATACTCGGGCTGGGAACAACACAAAGAGCGAAAGGTAGCAAAACTTACGTTGAGCGTTATACACTTGAAGACGTTGTTGTGCTTACCTTGAAGAGTAATTAAAATCAAGAATCCAAAAACTTAAATCCTTTTCTATATATGAGAAAATGAATACACATTTTAATTGAAAAAAGATTTAATTGATCTTCAAGGTAATCACAACAGCGTGCTCCAACAACGTGTGTTGGAGCACTCTGCTCTCCAAGCGACCTTAAAATATAAACACGCTTAGCCTAAGCTAACAGTGCCTTGAGAAAATAACTTTCTTGAGAGAAGATTTAGAGTGCTACTTACCTGAAGAGCGTCGAATTCTCATGATGAGCTGAAAAACCCTCTTCCTGATAAATAGGATGTACAATATCATTAAAAGTTAAGAACTCCTAGTGATGTCTACCAAAATATGCTTCAATGACTCATGCCTTTTTTTTGAAACTAATGACAACTTTAGGTCCCATAGAGTAAATTTTTAGTGTAATGCAGAGAAAAAACCACTTGATATTTTTCTTTAATGAGACATTTTATCAATCAGCATCCACATCAACAAATTGTTGGCAATATCAAACCTTGATTTAAACAACTGAACAACAGTGAAGCAAGGAACAGCAGGAGCTCCACTTGATACTAAAACTTGTGCTTCTGATCATTATTTTTCTCCTTCTAATGTTCTAGATACTGATGCCACTAATCCTGAAATTACTTCTCGTGGAATTGATCGGCCAGTAGATTAGTAGCTTCATGATATTAATGGCCACAGTAAGATTCAGTATATAGACAAACCAGATTATAGTTTCTGATTTTAGGCATGAAGAATTTTATCGAATTGTGTTTTAATAAATTAGTCGTTTACTAGTAGTTTTCGACGATGAAGTGGGGAAATAAATACCCCAGTTTATTTGTAGGCTTCCCCGTAAAGAAAGTGAAAGCGATTATCGTAAATAAGCGCATTCTACCCGAGATCAGCGTTGGTATTTTTTAAAGTTGTCTGCAACGCGAACAAAAAGTTGAAAAAACTGAAAAAGAAAACTTTCTGACAAATTATTTTTAATGGGATAATTTTGCGGAACACACTTCAGCAGGTTTATAATTTCTTGAAAGTAGCTGACGCGATAACTTCCGAAGTCGAAAATAAAACAGAATCTTGAAGAATTTTCCAGAAAAAAAGCTAAACACGGTCATGGCTATGAGCTGAACCAAGATAAAAAAGAATCCTCATAAATACCAGTCGACTGTGATAAAAACATTCCCGAGAGCGATTAAAAGAGCCAGGAAAGCTTGGAGACATAAAATGTAATTTAGAACAGATGAGTGAACCACAATTCGAAAGTTCTCTTTCGCGCCGCGGCAGCCAGACCCATCAAACGCACGTATTTGTCACTGGTGAGACCATAAATTCAGGTGATGAATAGGGAACGAATGCCACAGGGCGTCAGCTTGATAAAATTAATGCAGGCTGTAGTTTCGTGGCCAAATACAAGATTTCAGCACAATTTTAAACACAAGTTGCAACAATTTGCAACAATCAAATCTAAGATAAAATGATTCGTCAAAAAATATTCTAATAAAATCTACGTTAAAGTTTAGAGGTTTTGAAAGAAATGGCAAACAATGCAATTATTTAAGTTAGAAAGAATAACGATAATTTCTCCAACATTTAATAAAATGTACAAGACTAAAGAAAACTGGGAACTGGGTCATACATATTTCCGCATCAACCAAGAAAGTTATCAAACAGCAATAAATCAGATCATACAGCGGTAATTCATGAAGTGGTGTGATGTACACATCATCACTTGTTTCATAGAATTATAAACCACCAACACTACTATTAAAAGATCAGGCATTACAGCAAAATTAATTTTAGGGAGTATTTTGACAACTTCAGTATCGTCTTTGGATCGTATACTCGCGGACACAGAGTTTTACCACGATATTTGTCATATTTGTATTTAATAGTGGCAGGATTGCAACAGTAGCTTCGCAGTCTACGCAATGAAAGTGGGCAGACAAATTACATCGTTGGCACTCGTGCAGTAGATAGGTTTAAGGTAGGTCGGCATTTCTATAAAAAAAGATATAAAAATAAAAAGTACAAAGATAATGTTTATCTAACTAAAATCTTAAAGCCCCAACAGCCCCTGCAGTAAATGATGGTGCGGTGAGTGGCTAGGGTCACAACGGAGGCAAGTGGATCCGCTAATGCACTGACGATGACAGACTGTCATCACACATCGAGAAGCTCAAAACAATGAGCTTCACGATACATTGAGGGACACTTGAAATCAATTGAGGTTTTCCGGATGCAGGGTTGATGTAGATTACATACCTTACCGATCTACTAACAATTAAATTAATGGTACGAGACGTCATACATATAACTGTTATTGCCTGCGTACATTCACATGCGTCACAAATCGATATTGTCAGGAAATCTACGAAATTGTTTCTCTCTCTGAGCCATTCTCAACAGTCAGCGTACCATTGAATAAATTTCCGCAGAGAATCAGCTCTTTGGCGTGAGATTCTTTAGCAATATACGAGATTTAAGCATGACAAGCTTTGCATTATTGGACAAATACTGCCTTTGGAAATCAAGAAGACTTGAAATGCTGCTCTATACAGTTTGCTTATTGCACAGACCTTACTAGCACATCAGAAAGAAGCAGTGCTTCAAGCCATGCTCGGTTGATCTAGATTGCCAATTTTGTTTCCTCTGAAATAAGGTCGACTCATTCTCCGAACTGACAAGTAAATTGGAACCAATCTTGCGTTCATCTAAAATAAATCCGATCAGGTAGAAGATTATTGAAAGAGCGTATGCATGAAGTTCTCAACTGATGGTGAATGTTTCGTATCTGGAGCCACCTCCGAGAAGAATTTGGAGCTGACAGCACGGGATGATCTTCACGACAAGCCTCCGCAATTAACGGTGGAGTTCAGTCCTCGACAAATTGGTGTTAAAATTTTCTCGAGATGAAAATTAAAGCTGAATTTTCTGAGAGCGTCAAGCCTGAATTTTTAAAATATATATTCTAAGCAAACGCTTTTTGTCACGTTTCTCAGTATCCTAACCAAATATGTATAAATATCAGGACAATTCTGGAAGTGACATTAAAACATACACGTGGCGATGTGGTTATAATATGTGCTACAATTATAACTTCCAAGCGGAAGACTAGAGTTGCTTCTCTTGCAATAATAATGTTATGAGAGCACGATGGAAAATACTAGTACGGGATCAAAAGTAACTAATACAATAAATAATTTACGACAGATGCGCTGTAAATTGAAATACTGGCCATCTTTCAATGCAGTATGTTTGGATATTAGAAAACAATATATTAAAGATATTGTTCAACTTGGTATAAAAACTTTTCTTACTTTTGCATTATATATCAAAATATGGTAAATTACAAAATTTCTAGCGTAAATATTGGACAGTAAAAGTTTATAAGAAAAATGATTTAAAAACTCTAATACGAAATGGTATATTTCAAGTCTAAAATTTATCAACTTTTGTAAAATTCCATAGAATTCGGCCGTGGAAAATTTTGAGGTTGAGTGGCATTTGTTTACACGTAGGATTTCATGAATCATTCCTAACTGTTACAACACTGGTCTTCATAACAGTCAGCGACAGATTATTTTGTTTGCTACATTGATTATTAATGACTGTTAAAAAACTGGTCTTTACGACGGTCAGTAACAGGCTACTATGTTAGTTTGTCAACAATTTTTGATAAAAAACCCTTCGGCAAAACTCTTGCCAATACAGTCGTTATGGACAAAAATCTTTGATTCTCAATAACCTGTTATTGACCAGAGATAGATGAATGACCATCCTGTTCTGGGTTAACTCACTGGGAAGGACCAACTACTAATAGAATTGACATTTTTCTATACTGTGACCGTATTTTCGAGTGATATATCCCCTCAACGAAGTACTGCTGTAAAAATGAACAAAATTGACAAGTTGTAATTTGAGTGGAAATCATTAGATTATTTGTCTGTACTCCCAGTACATCTTATGAAAATTTTAACGACTGGAATTCACCTGATCTGGGACAGTGCATACGAGTCCGAACATAAATATAATACCAGCTAGTACATATGTAGAACTAGCCATAGCAGGTAACACAGTCACTCCAGACACTCATACGCTAACGCCTTAAGAAACACAGACAAGGAAATAAAGTGAGACCGTCCTCAGCGTGCACGATGAGTTGGGTACGTAGGAGTTTCTTCCTAGCATCTCCAGGAGCCATAACTTCTCATCGGTCTGAAGACGACAGCTCTGTGAAGGAAGTCTTCACCTGCCGTCCATAAATAAGGTAACTCAGAGCTCGTGATGTACGACCTGCAAGCACTTCTTTGAAACTGGCATTGAGACATTAGACTTTCTGTTTAGCGGGCGCAATTGCCGCTCCAATGGTTCTCCATAATTCAGTCCTCTTGAGTTTATATCATATATTTTTGATCAAGTATGGTACCGTAAGCATACATCATTCAACAACTTTTCAGATTATATATAAAGAACAGAGATTATAGACAAAAGAAATTTAAACGCCGGGAGGCACATGGAAAATGAAGAAAATAGTGCTAGTATAAAGAACATATTTTACCCTCTCGCTAATGGAAGGAGTGAGGTACAGGCTCCACCACAGGAATCTAAGCCTCCAGTGTCTTTAATCACCAAGCAGAAAATGCTATCGCCCGCACCTAGTTGTTCGTGTTATGTGGTATACGTTGAAAGACGTGCCGGGACCAGAAACAATGAGATTCTTTCACTGAACGACCCTGCCAACAACTGCCTACATTTTTGCTCCAGGAAAGAACACCACAGAATGCCACGGTGAGGGGAATTCTTCAAAATAAACCTGATGTTTAAATGCTACATGCTTCAGTGTGAACACATTTTTAATCGAGTCAATATTCAAAGCTTTAAAATGTATAGAAAATTATACATTTTACAACCTCGACGCACCCACAATGTCACTAACATAAACAAGGATTATGCAACGCTAAGTTGGCATCGTAACATAAAAATTCAGTAATGCAATAGAAAGGAAACACAGCAAGAACCAAATAAAATTTCAGATAAACAGAGGAAGCTGAGTGTGAGTGCAGGAACAGACACCAAGTCAACAAATATATCATACTTTCTAGGCGAAAAAACTCCCGCTCCATTTTTGCTGAACGCTTTAATTTTCACTACAAACTTATGACATTTTTCATTATAGAATGGACTAGTCTTTTAACAAACGAAATAGAGAAGTTAGAACCCATCTAACTCACGATTAATCTTGGGTCATTAATTTAAAGCGAAGCGTGGCCAGGGCTGCTCAGCAATCCAATCCATGGCAGGTCCTTACGAAGGCTCTAGTACAATTGAGTGAGCCCTCCTCTCTGCCCTAATATGCTAATCAGAAAAAACGGAATAATCTCTCAAATAAACACTGGACAGAAGTCCAACCTGGAATTTAATTCATGGAAATCCAAACGCAAGAATAAACATCATCCGAACTACGAAATCGCCAAATTTACAAAAAGATTTACAGGTTCTTGAGACATATAGAACACATATTAGGCGTGATTCTTTTTTTCTAATTAACAATAAAGCAAAAAATTATCCAGTTACTTCAGTATGATATGGTTCGAGCGGAACAACAAAAGTTATAAAATAGACACAACCGTCGATCAAAAACATCTCTAAGTACATACTATGGAAGAATATACCATTGCTTTTCAGGAAGGAGTTTACTTCTGTAATCGAGAGACAACATTTGCAGCAAGGTTGATTGTACAATTAATTTGAGCCCAAGCCTTCAGAATCGCTCTTTCAGCATCGAGCCAGTGCGGGCAAGCACGAAATTGTAAAGGAATTTGTCCTCGTTGAGGAAGGGTCTCCTAGACAGCGTCAACTCCACTGACTCTACACAATAAATTCCAGCAGCAGCAGGAGGTCTCTAAATCGAGACTATGGTCCGCTCGCTGCTTCAGTTAAAATCGAATAAAATGATTGAAGGAGTTGGAGGCCTTCTTGTTTCCTAGCAATATCCAGGCCATAGTTGACGGTATAAACAATGACAGAATCAACTGAAGGTAAATCGCTATTCCAAGAGACATTTTGTATTGACAATCTTGATGATCCAATCTAAGAACAACTCAAACAATGGTATGCATAAAAAATAACGTTACTTACATAATTTAAATATTCTTAGGCACTATCATTTATCAACAGAAAAAATCTCAAAAGGAACCAATTAACCAAGAAATTTTTCAAAATTCTTTCGCTGTCAGTCTGATGAATGGGAGGAACTCGAGATTTTTTGATGCCTTATGTAGAATCTCCAGGTAAAATGGTCTCTTATGGGTAACTCGTGGGTGACACAGAGCATTAAATTTATTAAATTTTACACCTTCTAAAAAAATTATGATAGTCACACTTGTGATAGTAAGTAGTTCCCTAGTTGAAACTTGGTATCAAAAACTTGAATTCTTGCCCTCTTCGGTAAAGCGTAAACGTTGTAATGTTTGAATGAACAAGTTTCGTTGTTCTATAGCACTGAAGTTTAATTTTAGGCGTTTATAGCGCATCCTTAAACTGACAACGCTGAGATTAATTATCCGGTCAAATATTTCTTCACCATTGCTTCCTACACTAATTTAACAAATGAGATAATTTAACTTCCTGAAAAAACAATAGACACGTGAACAGTAAAATGATATATAAAATTCCACAAAAAAAGTAAAGAATTTGATTAAACAAAAAGAAAGTAGAAGACTCAAATTTAAAACGAAGGAACACGCTCTTTACAGCACTTGTTTCTTGTGGACCAAAAAAATAGAAATAAATATTTATGTTATAATACCTAGTCCACAGGTTGAATTATCAAAAGTGTGATCTCAAATCTATTGGAAGTTAAGCTGAGCAAATCACTGGAGCAGTTGCAACAGAATGTGAGACAGCTTGAAATAGCACACGGATGCAAAAAGTTTCGAGTTCATCGCTGCAATTTTCCATCTATCACACATTGGATCAAAATTCATCACTCTAGAACGGCCATCAAATTCGAAAAAAGAGCACAGTTTTTGCTTTCAGGTTTGAAACACTGGCTTCAAAGCTGGCGAGTTTTTAACGAGACAAGATACCCCAAGGGACACAAAGTTCCCCTGACACGAGCATGACGACAAACTCCCTCAAGATTACACATCCTCATGGCAAACTCGAGAGCATAGGACATCACTGCGTGTTTGTGCAAACACCACACGCCCTCAGTGAATTATGAGCTTTAAAAAATTCTAGAGTAGAAAAATGAGACATTCATAAAATTACACATTTACATCCACAATAAACTCGCATTCCTGGCAGTTACAGTACCATTTCCTCACCCTGTAATACCGTAGTCAATCTGTCAATATATCCATTGTAGTGTAATTGATTCTTTTCTTAGGAAAC
>VCRD01000984.1:63704-83394 GCA_006783055.1 Trinorchestia longiramus | reverse complement strand
CTGTGACTCCTCAATTGTCGCAACGATGCTGCTACTCCTCGATTATCGCAACGATGCTGTGACTCTTCGATTATTGCGACGATGCTGTGACTCTTCGATTATTGCGACGATGCTGTGACTCTTCGATTATTGCGACGATGCTGTGACTCTTCGATTATTGCGACGATTCTGTGACTCCTCGATTGTCGCGGCGATTCTGTGACTCCTCGATTATCGCGACGATTCTCAAACTCCTCGATTGTCGCGAAGTAATCAACGCAATACGCGATTCATGTTAAAATCATACGAAACTTAAAAAATTTGAACAAAAATTTTACATACTTGGAGAGAAAAATTAATTCTGCTCCGTGAGACTAAATTATCGTAAAATTTACCAAAAATGAGTTATACAATATTCCACATAAACAGCCAGCGATGTATACAGGATGTTGGATAATCGTTATTACACTCAAATGTAAAAGTAATTATGTGCACTAACATTCCCCTTCATTTACACTTTGTGTCTATTAACGAACTCGTACGTTTTCCAAGTATAATATTTATTATAAATAGCAGGAGATCTAGATAAAAGAAGAACCATTTTGGAGTTGCATATGGCGGAAAAGTGCCCAAAAAATATTAATAAAACCTTAATCATTTACAGAATGCTCATCTAAAAAACGTTGAAGCGGTTCAAAAAGACTGGACAAGCAAAGAGTAGGGTTGGACAAGATCGTTCTCAAACCACCAGAATCTCAAAACTGGTCAAATGCATCAGAGTTAAGCTTAGATAGAACCCAAAGCGATTCCTCATAAATCTGGCCAAAGAGGGAAATGTAACAGTTACAATCATATCCTCCATCCTCTGCAAAGACAAAGACAAATCCTTACAAACATTAAATAAAACAGCTGTTCTATGGACAAGCTTCTTGCAAGAGCTTAAATCCTTTTCTCCCGTATCCCTCTCGTTCATGTATACGCTTAGATAGCTTCGTGTATGAAAAATTCAGACGAAAACTAAAAATCAACCATGGTAAGTCATGAGTCTGTATGAACAAAATCTTGCAAGTATTCAAAAAATTGCCGAGTCTTCACTGTTGAAATGCAGCAAGTGGCATGCATAGATGAGCAACAAGTATGTACTTCAGCCGCTCATTATTTAACGAGGACAAAAAACGACAATTTACAGCCATGTCCCACAATCACACAGAACATGCAGTCAGGCATGTGAAGAAATCGAGGGTATGCTCCTGATAATTGAATGTTAAGTCGGAAAATATAGATTTCTGCACGCAAATCAATGATTGAATGTCAGAGACTCGCTCATACTAAGCCGGTTGTTCACGTTTGCAGACATTACTACGGTGTGAAATTAGAGTGGCTAAGAGAACAGCGAGTTTGCTTCAAAACGAAATTACTTGCGCGCTGCACGCCAATGCTAATATGACCATAATCTCGTGTGTAGTGTAGTTAGCCGCTTAAATACGCAGTTTATAGAGTGAATCTTAAGGTGCTACTGACAAAATTGGCCATCATTTAATAGAGAAAATTCATTTAGCCGTTAAACTGTTCTCGTCCATTTGGGAGACATACAATACTCAGTTGAAGTGAAAATCGAAGGGAGAATTCCGGAAAATAAAGCTCAATTTCATTAGAAACAAGCAATTTAAATGAAGAACTGTCATCTATTGAGCTTTTTAAGCACAATTGTTATACTTATTTGCTCAATTTCTGAAACACTACACAATATTCCTGAGCTCTGAGGAATTAAGATGTACGAAAATGATAAAAATTAACTTACACCCGCATGCTCAGAGTGACCTAACAGCAGAGTTCAAATGACAATTATTCAATCCCATTTCGAGGCTTTTACACAAAAATAGAAACTAGAAAGAAACTTCATAAAATCAAACACTCCTGAAACGCTCAACTTGCACTGCAATGAGGGAAGCAGTTGGGAAAAGGGATTTCGAGCTCGACCCTTGTAGTTTTTGAATCACGAAAGCATCTGATTTTACAAAATATGTACATATCTAAATAGTACTGCTGAGTATTCTTTCTGATAACGTTTGTACACAAGTACGAATGATCCTAAACCTGGAACTCCAGAACAAAGACGAGATAACATCACTAACGTTCTACCTTTACTGTTGTCTACCAATATTTCGGCAATTAACAATTAGACTTTCACTATAACTTTTCCATTTTTCAAAGCTAATAGAACAGAATTTGTGCACTAAAACCAATCACTGCATACATATTTTTGTCTTAAAATGAAGGTTGAGTTAATATTTTCGTTTTAACCTAGACGAACAAATGACAGCAATATTGTCCTATTTCATTCTTCCATTTTAAACTTTTTTCAACATTCACTCATGCAGGAGACTGAGTAACTAGTGTGTGCATACAATGAAATAAATAATACTGCATAATGTAGTTGCTGATATTGAAATTATTTTTAATAATATCAATATTTTTGCAGAGTTTTTTCGATGTGATGTGCATCATTACTTCCACAAAATGTGTATCTGACCTCATATCGAGTTATTAAGAACAAACAGAGATGTTCTGAAAAATATAGCAAGCAGTTATAACATACCATTAGCATGCTAACAGCATATTTTTCGTTCAAGTTTTCCCAATTTTTCAATAAACTAAGAAAGACTTAACATTGCAACTAAACTTTTAACTTAATATTTTTTCCACCTAAAAAGTAATCTCGGTATTAACAAATTATTCAATATGTCCATAGCTCAAAGTTTCAAATCCGTTGATTATTGCCGTCATTTCTTTTGTGAAAGGCACTGAGAATACGAAGCAAATTTCGCGTTATTTGGTCAGGGCCAAAATAAATTTAATCCTGAATGAACTCGCAAGCACTCGTAAGCCACTCACGCTCTAATTGAGAACTGTGCAATACTAGAATACATTCAATTGATTGTAACTCAGTCTTTTTTTCAAAAAAATAAAAACGAAGGTTTTAATACTGAGAGTTTAAAAAAGTCAGAGTATAAAAGTATCACTCTCGTTATCGCTTCAGTAGGAAAGAAATTCAGAGAAATCGATAATATATGCTGTAAACAACAAGGATAACAATGATGACACAGGGTGTAGGAGTTTACTTATATTAACAATCAAAATGCTCGCTGCTTGCTCTCCGTCTGTAATTGCTGCTGTACACAGCAAGCCCTGACCGACCGACTCAGCCCAGCATTTGTAGAATTTAATTTTGACCATTTATGTCCTAACGAAGATCTTACTTGAGAACATAGCAGTTAGAAGGACATTAGAAACTTGAAATCGAATAGCTAGATAATTCATAAGGTATATCAGTGATATTAAATAAAATTTGTCATCAAATATTAGTCTACTTTTATCAGGTTTTCTTCGTGGGTGCAAAATGTCCCTAACAAAAGCTTCTAGAAATTTGAAACACGAAAAATCCAAACCCTGCTTCTTACCTGATAGAAAAGATACACAGTCTTCAGGGCTGGAAATTCAATTCAATAAAAGACGACAAATTTGAGGGAAGAAAGCAAAGTCCCTCACTCGTTCACGGTCACTGCGTTCAAATGCCCTTTTCCATCGTCGCTCAGAAGAAAGAATTCATTGAAAGTTCTTTCTTCGCTAGCTAATGTTGGACAAACTGCGAGTGTCAGCACTCCTGAGAAATACCGTAGTTTTTATCCAGGGAGTCAAAAGTCCACGGGGAGCACCACCACCAACAGGTGACCGTCTAGCTAAGTGAGGACGAAGATTAGAAGTGTTTTGTAAACACGCATTGCTGACATTGTGTTCAAGGAACCCTCATAAAACAGTTCACCACACTTCATGCTTCTAGCTTCACGATATTGAGAAATAAAGTGATTATTAGTTGGAAACTCGCACAATAATTGGAAACTTCACGTAACCTAACCTGTAGGTAAATCAGATTATCAAACCAATTACGCATTAATTGACGAAATGAGTTCCTGGTTTGACGAAATGAGTTCCTTAGAATATAAAAACCTTCACCAATTCCTTACATTTGTTTTTCAGATAATTGTTTGTCTCATACTCTCACTTAAAACTCCAATGAAATTGACAACAATGAATTAACGTCGAATTATCTTGCTATTTGATGGTAAACTGAGTCATTCTACCTCTGAAGTATTTCGTATGATAATATCAAGGAGTTTGGTAATGGTATTTTTGAAATTATAACTCTACTGATATGATCTAAAACTTTGTTTAGGAGATTTTAGATTTAAAAAAAGACACGAAATGGAAGACCGCGATCGGTTATCCGACATGACCAATTCAATGGTTTGGGTAACCAAAATTCGAAGACTATTATTCGAAAGCTTTCATCAGAACTTGAAACATTTTTCACCACTATTTTTTGGCTCCTAAAAGCAATTTGAGAATTAAAGAAAAGGTGTGGGTTTGTGCCACGCGAACTGAATGTAAATCAAAGAAACAGTCGCGTCGAGTTGTGCTTTCTAAAACGCCTTTTCACAGATAAAAAACTATTTTTGCATCAAATCCATGTCATTCGATAAGAAATGAATACTCTTCGACAAAAGTGAGAGACTAGACCAGACTAGTGAACCACCACAGCATTAAACAAAGCCTGTTCTGCATCCTAAAAATATAGTCGCTTTTGTACGATTTTCTATCAAATGAAATATTCGTTGCTCATTTATGTTCCAAAAGAGAACAATATCAGCAACCTCATATTGTGAAGAAATTGAGTGCATTCACAATAAATTGAAAAGTAACATCCTAGACTCGTGAACATGGATA
Source organism: Trinorchestia longiramus (assembly GCA_006783055.1). Lineage (NCBI taxonomy): Eukaryota > Metazoa > Arthropoda > Malacostraca > Amphipoda > Talitridae > Trinorchestia > Trinorchestia longiramus. Next base: position 78,630 of record VCRD01000984.1, on the reverse strand, counting down.
GCCAAATTTTGCTGCGCAACAACGCACGGCCGCATTCGCCTCAGTTATCAGTTCAAAACAGCACAGCCTGAATTGTCAAATTTCGTCTTTTTCTTCATTTTCAGCTGGTATTGCATTGACCCCTAACTTTTTAAAGCTTCTTTAGCTTTCATAGGACATAAAACTTTCTCTAATAAGGAAAAAGTTGTCGAAGCATTTGAATTAGCTATCTCATCAAAGGATAAGAATATTTTAAAAATCGAACCTAGAATTTGAAAGTATGTTACAGAAAAGGCTTTCGCTGAAGTAATGTTTAGTTCAAATAGATAAATAAGTGATGGAAATTTTCTCAAAAGTTTTATTTACTTCCCTTAAAGTGCGTTATTTCTTGTATGACAACCTGGTACAATACAAAGACGCCGAGCGCATTAGGGGCGACCAACACAGCCTCCCTCAGTACGTTAAGGAGGAGCAGCGAGTCACAAAGCCACGACGGCACGAAGAGCAACAAAAGCGAAACCAAAGAGCTGATATCGCTCGCTCTAAGCACTACCAGCATGATACTCTGTCTTCGCCTGCTACAGAACAAAAAGACAATAATTTTGTTTCAAATTTCGATGTTATAAAAAGCTTTAAATCTACAATGTCACAAAAAGGGAACTATTTACTTGGAAAAAAAGTTCTTAGCTCTGTTCTAGATTTGTGAATTTCATGCTTGATCATTCTTGGAAGGAAAATAACAGAAAATTAACAAATTTCGATGTACTCGTATATGCAATGTGTATCAATTTTCTCAAACTTAAAAAGAATATCCCCAACAGCATCATCAAAAAAGGCTTCACTTCTTCAAATGTGCATCAACGGAAGGTTTTGAAAGAGTGCCTGTAGCAAAGCAGAATCCAAAAACTACAAGTGTCGCACGAATTGAGCTAACTGCAGGTCATTGAAGCAGGTGAGCAAGCTAGCGGAAATGGAGACTGAGCAGCTGGGTTCGGACATTCAGGCGTAAGAACATTGCATGATCGCGCCATTGAGTGTTTTGTGCTGAGCGCACGACTGCAATTAATGCTACGAGAGGTCGGTCACTGCGGGCGGACTTCATTGTTTAAATTAGTTACCAGTCTGGCATTATTTTGCACTTGATTATTTCAATGTTATGCATGATGTGATTTTTAATGTTAAATCGCGATACTCGCTTGCGGAAAAATCGTAATGAAATGAACGAAAAAATATTTATTAATCGCAGTCGATCTCAATTCAAAATAACGTTAGAAACAAGCACGCTAAAATGTCACTGCTGACTAGACTGCAGCTTTTTACTTGAAACCATTCAGAACGGCTCAACTTAACGCTGATACGGACAATATTCTAAGTAAAGTGCTCATACGTCTCACCCAACGAAATTACAGAAATTATAAATGAAATACAAGTTTCAGTAGTACAACTAGGATTTCTGCAAAACGAAACTGAACAGGTAATGATGAATTGTGTATTTCTTCTCTGGCTGCATTTCACACGAGAAGGAAGTGTGCTTGAACTGTCTGCACACTGAAGAAAAACACGACTACAAAGAAAATAAGAAAGTACCTTCGTATATTTCCAATCTATTTACAAGAATGACAGAGTAGAAGATTTAATTTTCATTGAAGGGATTCCTCGAGCTCCATAAAATCTGAGGCTCACGTAACAAAAACAAAATTTGATCCAGTAAGATTCATTTGAGAAGGAAATCTGGTACATTTTCTAGCTAGACACTCAGCGTTATGTGTAATGCAGGACACTAAGTGTTATGCAAGACACTGAACGTTATGTCTAATGCAGGACACTAAGTGTTATGCAGGACATTCAACGTTATGTGTAATGCACTTGGTAAAAATCAAGCGTATCTGAAACACTGTACAGGTGCACAAAATAAGTCACTCATAACTCAGAATGAAGCACGCAAAAATAAGCTAATTTCGGTGCACCTGAGACACACAACGGTGAATTTAACTGCTTTCCTAAGAATGTGCCTTGAATTTAAATTTCAATCACCACAAGAGTACTATCTTACTGCTTCGAAATTAAAACAAATATATGGACCCGTGTTTTTGCGTCTGCTACACGAACACAAAGCCTCTCTCTAAAAAATTATTACAAATTAGTATAAATTTCTCTCATACATTATTATGTAGGAGCGAAACCAATTACCGCTTTATAATTTGTCTTAAGTGATTATCAGATGCTATTAATTGCACTTAAAAAGAAACGAAACAATTTCATTAGAAGATGAAAGTTTACCAAGTAAAAAATACTAAGGATGAAAAATAACGCGGGTTCCCTAAATTCAAATAAATCGAAAAAATTTGCAGCATGAAATAAAACACTAGGAAAGTGATGAATTAGGTTTAGTTTAAGTCTAAATGAAGAAAATACGTACAGTTCGCTGTCACTAGCTTAGTAAAGCAAGTCGCGTGCGAGAAAATGGACCAACATGGGCTGCAATAAGCTACTAGCAATTGATTGAGAAATTATTGACAGCAGAATTTTCTTCAATACAGGTGCGTGACGGTGATGGTTTTGAAGAAGAGCATACTAAATGTGACCAGATGCATAGCTTTAACTCTCTAATGAAACACAGTCTGTATTCTAAGGAAATGATATCACTACCTATTATAATTAAGACCTCAACTCGTACCAGGCCTGCTACCGCACGTTTATGCTCAGAACAGAAAGTCGTACTAAGGTGCATGTTCACTTCCTCTAAAAACACGTCTCGCTTCCTGGGCATGATAATCAAGCCGCTTGCGTGCACGGCGTACGCAATGAAATACTCGAACACTTTTATAATACTTGAATTCAAACATTCTCCAACTCATAATTGATGAAGTAAGACAAACCGACAGACATTCAGACATATGTCAGACCTAAGTCTGACGTATGATCAAATACAAATGAGCCAAGGGCAGGAACTTATCCTTATTGTTCTACGTGAAAATTTCTGGTGAGAGTAACATTTTGACGCTGATTATACAGAGCTACACACAAATTGAGCTAAAATAAATCTCTCACCTGCATCCCGTCAGATTTATTCGACGAGCGATAAAATGGACATAAAGTGCTCACACGTCTTACCCAACGAAATTACAGAAATTATAAATGAAATATAATTTTCAGTAGTACACCTATGATTTCTTTAAAACGAAGCTTAACAGGTAATGATGAATTGTTTATTTCTTCTCTGGCTGCATTTCACAGGAGAATAAGCACGCAAGAATTACGTAAGCCTCCAACATAAGATTATATTTTTTCACTTTATTCAAAAAGAATTTTTCAGGTAGCAATTAAATGTAACTAGCTCTTGAATTTTTTATAATATTTAACAAAAAGAGTGAGTTCATCATGCCAGCAATTACTAGCTATTGCGCAAATAACGATGTCATTATAAACATACTTTTACAGAGTCTTAGCAGAGTCTTAGTCAACTATTTTTGTGCTTCCAAAAATTTTATATCGTACTCTCCCATTTTAGAAATTTCGTTTGAAAAACATCCTTTTTCATTGACAAATTATTATGGTTTTAGATATTTTATATTTTAAGTGAATTTGAAAGAAGTTTGCATCAACTAAAGCTTCTAATGAAGCAATTGAGCCAGAAGGATCCTAAAGATCTTGCACAAATTTCGATCAAAGGAAACAGTTCATCGTTAGGGGAATTTTACGAGGGAAAGTTTTGCGAGACGTGAAACAAAAGACAACGGCCTCGAGTTTGTTGTAAGTTATCACTTGGCCAGCCTACAGAATCCAAATTGTGCATCATCCACTCTGTAATGATGATACATATAATTAATATCTTAGTGAAAACATAGACTACATAGGAAAATATAACCTCGGCAGATCACCGAAGCGACCCAACCGCAAAGATGAACGTGAACAACTAAGGATCGAAAATAAAAAAAATAAAAGATATAAAAAACATGGAGGCAAGAAGTGATGATGTTTCCATCACAATGTTTTAACTTTCTCAACACACAAAAAAATCAAAGAAACCACGAAAAAATAACAGTGACAAGCGCAAAGAAAATTGCATTTTACTCCATTTGCTTGGCGTGCCAGCCCTGCGCCCTGGACTGAACACAAAAAAAAGGCAACTCAAAAAAGTAAAATGAAAAATCTGTTAAATAACTTTTCTCTGAAGTGCAATGAACAAGGATACTCCAGAATTATTTCAAAGTGCATCCTCCAGAATGGTTTCCAACAACGTGAAAGAGGAAGAGCAAGGTGAGCATTTACCTATTTGAAGAAAAATTTAGCGCAAACGAAAGACTGAAGAATAAAATAAACGAAGGACACGCGTGAGTGAGGCTAGTCAAATATTCAGGACTAGATCTCCGAGAAAGAAAAAGCAGGGAAAAAACAAGCGAGGCAACTTGCAAAAAACATTACTAAATAGACTCGTCCGAGAGAGTGGTATTCAAACTAAATAAATTGACGTTTCTAACAGCCAACAAGTAACAATATACCATACTAGGGAAAATAAAAATCAAACATACACCTAGTTTCATCTAACCAGTAATAATGTAACAATGGAAACCTCTGAGATACTCACACGCTTCATTTATTGCTTCCTTTTCAATACTACGCAGAGATACTAAAATTAATCAACATTCCAGTGTTAGATCACGGCCAAGGGCTCCGTACGACAGCAGAAATACTGTAGTGGAGGCAGACAAGCTCTCGAGATTAACAGCTTCTCGATATCGCTCTGGACACAGCTTCACTCTTCGACTAAACTACTAAGAACACAAGCCTCAGTGAATCAAAGGCTAAATAATTCCCCATCAACGCAGAAATAATGACATCAGCACCAAGCAATAGAAGCAACCACACTGAGCAGTATTAATTGTCTTCCTTCTGTTGTACACAAGAGCTACTCAGACGGTCTGCGGAGGGAATGACCTCTCAAAAAAAACTTGAAAATATAAGAATGAAGTAAGAAAACACCACTGATAATCGTGCAAGAATTATTGTTAATGGAACCGTAATTGTAGACATATGAATAAATATAGAATTAATTATAAATTACATCTAAAACTGCCACGCTGCAATAAACGTTAGCGATCCTCATTTTGGGACCTGGAAGTACTGATATAACTACTGTATATGTACAAGCATACATGTGTCGATACGAGAAGTACAAATTATTCTTCGGACTCGTTGTGTGTCCTCAATGGTTCCTGAAATTAAATAACACATGAAATTCAGAAATCTTTAGTGAGCATTATTTTAACACCTTATTCAAAATACAAAAGGGTTCGGCAGAATTCAGTCGCTAATATTTGTGAACGATCAACATCTGCTAATATTGTCTACATACGTTTTCCCGCTCTGACTAATTTCTACAGATACTAACCCAGGTTAAGCTCAAAATATGAATATGAATGCATGAAAGAAATTTAAGAGTTGAGTTATTCATTTTCGCTTTTAAGAAATCTGTGTTTTATACGACTCAAAAAACTGAATTTACAACTGCCTCTTACAACCAATATATAACTTATCATGCTCCAGAGGCAACAACAGTAGTTTTAAAATTACAATTTTGAAGCTTGGAATTATGATAGTCATAGTTTACATTACGATGTCGAAAAATGAATTACTTTAGTCGTAAGAATATATTGAGTAGCTATGACCAATACGACAAGGATTGCGAGCGTAAGAAGTAAGCACTCCAAGCCTTGCCCTCGCGCATGCATCAGAAAATACTTCCATTCTCGAATATCAGTGACCCATTCAAGAGACGCAGCCGCACCAGGGGACTCAGCATTGCTACAGGGCCATCAAAGCGGCTGTTACACGAACCATGCTGGTCATGGCGGTATCGGAATGGCCGATTACCGGAAAACGGCATTGACACACTTCAACCACGATAAGAAAACAATGAATGAATTATCCCACTAACAAACTGGTCTTGCTTCCAGCAAAGAACTTTCCACTGCGATGAACAGGTTATTACAATTAAAATTTAGAATAAAATAAGGCAATACGTTACACATAGTACTGGAATGATTTTAGGCAGAGCCATCGCCTACGCAAGGAAAGTTCGAAAGGACGAAACTGAAATGGGAGCACTAACTAACGCTGCAACAATTGGGAAGGGGAAATAACACCAGCTAAGCATAGGACTCAACCAAATGAACAGTAGAGCTTTAGAAATGCCGCTATTATGGCAGAAAAGAGATAATGAAGTAAGCTCGTGCCCCTGTGAAACAGCAGAGACACGATTCAATCGGCAGTGAGTACAATGACGCGCTGGAGCCTGATATCTGACAACTCAATGGGGCGACGGCCACTCCATTTGTTTGCGCGGACAAGCAAGAAATTCAAGCGTCACGTCCAATTTCGCTTCGATTGATTTGCCCGGCAGCCTCCTATCGTCGCCAAGCAAGACCGAAACCAAGCACTCATTTTTCAGAACTTCAAGGTTTTCTTAGCATAAATGACTTTCTGTAGCACGATGATTCTACAGCCGCAACGGCAGCAAATTTCAACATCTGAAGGACTGTTATTAGTATTATTTTGGAGGTACAATCACTGTTTTTGCCGAACGGGGGCAATCTTTAGAGCACAAGTCAGATTACGTTAGAAAATACTCATTTCGCATTTATCGTGCACTTAGAGATAAATACATACCTATACAAATTTCTTAGATTTATATAAACAGTATCAGAGGTATTCAACTGTTTAAAATATTAAAAACAAATCTATATATTAGACAATTACTCAAATTTATCTTGCTACATGGAAATTTCCAGAGGCGATTATTTCAAGAAAATTTAAAGTAATATCAAAACAAAACATGTCAGTGATTTAAGCGAAGATCGGACTTCAATACATAACATAAATCTGTTAGCTCGTGAGTCGACAACAAAAGCAAGATTAAGGCAACAAGCACACAATAGCAATTAATAGAACTCCAAGTGTAGTTAGCCGCACGATATGATGGGAAAAAAGCGATGAAGCAAAAACATACACGAAACTAGCGAGGCGAAACTGGCGAAACTGCTCTTGCAGTTAGAAATTTCCCTCTGGAACTTATGAGTTTTCTAGTTTCTCAGCTGAAACTACCCATCACTCAAAAACAGTCCTCAGCAAGCACTTTATTTCGGTAACGTCCCTTAAGAACACAGCTGGACGATCCTTTCAACTCTCAAGCTGAGTAGCCAACAACAAACTAGATAAGTTACGACTTCAAAAGTTTCTCTCAATGACAGAATACGAGGAATACACAGCACAAGAAGAACAGCCATGAATCACGGCAACAAATCATGACGAGAAAATTAGAGCCAGGCTGCTACTCTCAGAATTAATGCCATGCCTCTTTAAATCTATGATGTATAGCTTCTTGGCAACTCCGCCCACCAAATTCATTATCAAATCTAATGACTCTCATCCAGAAATTTACGAAGCATGTAATAGTTTCTCGCTGCCTAAATCACGCCAAGTTGCGCATAGCAGAGCGTTAGTCAGAAGCGCCCAGCCACATTAGTTTCTTTTAAGGGTCCGCAGAGCATTACACAAATGCTCCCTAAACAATGGCGCCATTGCCTCTGATGATTCAAGTCGCTGTAGCCACACAGGATCACCGGTTTTACCATGAGCGTAACCAAATAAAATCTCAAGAATACTGCAACAACAAAAAAAGATGAATTTCAATATAATTTTTTGAGAGCACTAAGCTTCAACCCGTTGAACAAAATTTATGTTTTCAACATTAAGGTAATGCTAAGATGAATAGTATTTTACCCAATATGGAAATTTTCAGCAAAAGAAACTTGCATCAATGAAGTCTTCATGCAGATTTGGACCTCTGAAATCGTTCAAAATCTCATCAAGGCTAGCAATCAGCATTTCACACAAATGAAAAATCGGAAAATGACAAAAACTTCTGTAAAACCTGGTAAACTTGTGTAGAAGCGAACAGGATATACCGGTTCTTTATCCATGTACAAAATTAAAATGGAAAAATATAATGCAAAAAATACAACAACTTTAAAACTTAATCCGCTCACCAGGTTACGTCAGGAGCGTGATGCGCTCACCAGGTTACGTCAGGAGCGTGATGCGCTCACCAGGTTACGTCAGGAGCGTGATGCGCTCACCAGGTTACGTCAGGAGCGTGATGCGCTCACCAGGTTACGTCAGGAGCGTGATGCGCTCACCAGGTTACGTCAGGAGCGTGATGCGCCAGGCCAAAAATCCAATGATACACACAAGTAAAAATAGAGCGTAAATTTCTTGAAATTGTGGGCAAAAATGAAGGACAATTTTAGTCAAATGAGATGCAATAGAATAAGGAAAATGGGATCAAATGAACACAAACATGTGTAGTTCGCACGCATTAACTGTAATTTACTATCAGAGTATTATTTATTAACAGAAATAGAAGTACCAGGGTTGAGTAGAATATACTCGTATATATATCGACTGATATTGGACACTGGCCCACGTTTTGGACACCTACATCAGTTTTATGGGATGAAGGACACCCAAGAGATGCTATGTATAGATAAATGCAATATAATGAAGCGTCAATAAATGTATTCTAGGAATTGTACAAATCTTGCACCATTCCTTGTTCATAGAATACAATCCTTCATGAGGTCAGTATTTGCTGGGAGTTCAGTACAGCTTTCAAATACATAAAATCATGATGAGTGAATGTAGATGAAACTATTTTCATTATGAAAAACGAGTCATGAAAACTTAAGGTACTAAAGTACTTGGGAACTTCTGCACACAAATTCTTTGGACTTGCCCGAGTATTATTTCTGTACTCGTATATTGAAGAAGTATTTGCTTGTTCTTCGACTTTCTGCTAACACTGACTTCAGGTACGTACTTTCAGTTACTAACTCGGCACTCTTTCATTGAGTTTGGTAGCAGTTCATTTATTTCCGTTTAGCGTCTGGCGGTCGTCGTAGAGCTGCCATGTGTCAAAAATTACCATTGGTAGCGGAAATTTTCACGACTTCGTTCACACGCGCCTGACTCTGGGCTCAGAAGTTGCTCCAAGAGATCTGTAATCGCAATCATAAAAAGTAATTGAAAATCAATGTTTGATCATATATACTAAAACGTAGGATATAAATTCCAATTTATGGAAGACTCCTGTTCAATAGAATTCTTAGAGGAACAAAAAATTACCTAGCAACTCTGGCCAATATGAACAAGTTTGAAGGAGTAGAAGAGTGACTACTTCCTAGCAAATATACACTCAACAGTCAGTTCGCATATGTTTATTGGGTATTTTGTTGTCGTTCTATGATTAGTTATTATTATTCTGGATTGTGCTTGCGTGTGCAAAAATGAGTCATATTTTACAGGGTAATTTCGATTTCTACTCTTAAGTCAAAATCGTCGAAAGAAATAATACTGAATTTAATATTACAGAAAAATATTAAAGTAATATTAATATTACATTTAATATTACAGAAAAATGGAATTTTTTTACTCAAGCAGGCTAATTCCTTCATTGAAAACTGAAGTTTAAATTCGAAGTTGAGTTTATGTATAAATGGAAGAAGTAAATTTTTCATCAAAACCATATTTTAATTTTATTGTTAAATTATCAGCACCCATATAGTCCTGCGGTATGGAATGAACAACAGCATCTACAAGACACCTCTATGAACTATGAATATAAAAATGAAACCTAAAATACATCAGTTCCCACTGCATAACACCCTTTCGAATGAAATGTGTATAATTTTCTCGTTCTGAAAATATTTCCAACATGCAAAGGAATCTCTTGCTGTATGGCTGAAGCTTCTGATTCAGAATTTCAAGTTCAACCTATTTTTAAATGGATGGTACGAGATTAAAGTATCACCTATTGACACCCTACAATATTCACGTACGTCACCACATTTACTTCAAAATTCGGCTACTCAGCAGCAATCACAGTTAAATTTTCACTCAAAGATTTATATTTATTGTGATAACGATATCACAAACTGTACATTTAAAACGCTCTCTAAAACATTCAACAAAATCACATGAATAAAAAATAGCAGCACATGCAAATGCACATGTGAAACGATGCGCCTTTATCTTCAATAGCATCGAAAAGGGAGCGTAGCCTTCATCTAAGATCAATGACCCAACTGAACCAAGAAAATTTGTAGAAATATATTCAAATTTCTTCTTTGATGGCTTCGATTTACTCAGTAGACAGGAACGAAAAGTAATAGCTTTCCAAGGAGATTTAAAATTTTCCATAGAGAAGAAGTAAAATATAAGCTCGTAACATGGAACTGCTTTTGGATCAATGCAGCCCATGACCCAACGCTGAGCGAAAAACTGGGATCTTTTTTGATGCTTGTTCTTTTTCCAACTAAACTATAGACAAAAATTTGACTTGATACCAAATGATTAAGTAATTAAGCTAAAGTTATAAAGCTTAAGTAAGTAATTAAGCTGCTTAATTAAGATTGAGCAGCTCTAAAAGATACACTCAAATGTAGCTCTACTTAATAGTAAATGCAGTTACTTTTAAATTCTTGAAAATAAATTTAGAAGGAGACGCTTTCTTCGCTTAAACATTCCTAACTACCGGATTGTACTAGAGATAAATGTTTCCTATATGAGCAAGTTTAAGTTGACAACTATTGATGCTAAATCTTCTTCAGTCGAAACATATAACAGTCTCGATAGCGTATTTGGTTTTTAAATTTTTAGCGACGTCTGAACGTTAACGACAGCGATATATAACTGAAAATAAACTCCTAAAAGAGTCGCAGAATTATGAACTCTACTATGCAGATATCCGTAACAAAAAATGAATATCATCTCGGATTTAGGATGTAGAAACTCTTCATGATAAAAACAGCCTCGGGGAATGATGACTTACTATATTTGCAACACATTCAGAGTTCAACCACAGTTCCACACAGTTAAGGTACGAATTACGTAAGTGTTCTATGAAGATTTCTTGTGGTTTTACAAGTGCGACAAAGTTTAGCGTCTCGACACAACCCTCAGCAGCAGGCAAAACCAGAAGACGCAAGTATCTCAAAAGACGAAAAAGAAATAGTAAAAAGAAAAAAACGAAATCACTCATACTCGAAAATCGGCTGCACGGCCCACCAGCTTTCCTAAAAAGAGACAAAACATTTAAAAATAAAAAAATGAGGTAAGGCTTGTAAACTTCAACGTTACTTTTATGACAAGCATTACTAAGAAGCTAGGGATGGCACTTTGGTATGCTAATTCCAAAAAGGGTTACGTCGAAAACAGGGACTATATAAAACTGTCGTTCCTCGCTACTGATTTTACGTCTAAATAGTGATTTTACATTTTCTACATATACATAGTCGAAATGCAAAAGTTCTTATGATACGTTTAGCAACCACCCTTTTCAGTGCACTCTTACGGTGTTCTCTTATACGATAGTGATATACCTAAGAGGAGAAACGGCAAAGAAACACAGATGAGCTTTATGAAATTATTTTTCATACTAGAGACCGTTTATCTTTATATTTTTCACACTGTTGCCCGTGGAGAACTCGAATGTAGAGTTAAAGCACGTCGAGAACTCGAGTGCGCGTAGGGAGTTCGGCTATTTTGCTTTAATGATTGCGCACATCCTGCCCGCAGACAGAAAGGTTGATGGCTTCGCTGCGCTCTCCAATGCTGGACCTGCGCGTCTAGTTCTTAAGTGAAGGAGATTTGGGTAGACATTACGTCCAAGCTGCCGCCTTCAGTAGTGTTGTTGTGCAGCCCTGCCGAGCGAACTCATCCGCTGATTGGCCCGTCACGAGGTGCCAGCTTGCAGGGTCGTATTGATACGAGGCGAAACCTCACATACGCTGTACTTAGATCTTCGAGTGTGAGCTAGCGATTTTCTACATTCTCTTAGACGATTAAAATGACTTCTAAAGCTTTACTTCAAACCCTATGAGAACAGTTTACTCTTTTCATGCAAAAAGAGGTATGTTTCGAAGTATGATATATCTTAAACTACCATTCTAGTACACTTCTAACAAACACCAACAATCACAGCGATTTGAACATTTACAAATAAAATACTGACAGTCTTACTCAGAGCACAAAGACGCTAAATGTTTGCTAGGAAATTCCAAGCAAAGAACTGATTTGCAATACTTCCAGAAATGAAAAGCAGTCGGCAAAGAATATGTTAAGACTCTTGTTAAATTGAGGAGCGATTTAGAATGAGTCCTCGAGGAGAGGATCAGCAGTTCAGGTGCAATTAACAGCTCTAAGGCCGATGACAACAGTACCCCAAAGGCCCAAGAAAAGAATAAAAAACTAGAAAGACGCCCTTGGGTCTCATTATTTTCGCAGCTGACGATCAGCAGCTATTTTTGGCGGCAGAGCAAACCAAAGTCGCTCGCAAGTTCGAGAAAAAAAATCACGATTTTACTAGACGCTGTTTGCCAGAGCCTGCAGACTAGACACAGGCCAGACCCTTCCATTAGCAACCAAGACAAAATTCCACACCACTTCTAAAAGTGGTAAGCAGACAGCAAATACTATATTTTACATATTTCACGGCCTAAATCCGCTTTGGCCTTAAATTCCATTGTGCGTAGAGTTTATGTGCAAACGAAATAAATCCTATTCATGAAAGGCAAGGTCCCAGTTTAGGGAACATACGCCAAAAATTAAAGGAAAGAATAGAAACTGACACTCACGGCACCCATACGGAGCGCTATATAAGAGGTAGGAAGTCCTTTAGCAAATTTATGCTGCTTGAGTAACTATGGGGGGAAATTGCACAAACTGTATAAAGGTCGGGCAGAAAGCTAAATTTTCTTTAGAAATTTTTAATAATTAAGATCGATTACACGAATTACAATAGATTCATGAGCAAATCTTTCGTAGATCGAGTTCCCGGATAAATATCACAATTCAGTGACGGATGAACGTGTAGACTTATAATTCAGTACCTGAGTGAACACAATATTTGCAATTTTTCCTGCATATTCAAGATTACCACCAACTGACATCTGATGAATTACTAGACTAAGAGCCACAGAGCCGGAAGCAATATCTCATATGTTTTAAACGTGCTCTAATAGAATGAACACAAGTACATATAAGTACTTTCTTGTTAAAGAATAAAATGCCCTAGTATGTCTCCGTTCACGTTTTGCGTACAGTCCTGCAGCGCACGGCAAGCCTAGTGCTGAAGGTTGAAGCCCGCGCCCATATGGTGAATAACAATGCTTTACAGTTTGAACTCTGGGACGTACAAGTTGCATTAACAATAACTACCTTGAAAGAGGCAGGTTAAGAATGTAAATCAGAGCAGCACTGATCCTGAGAAGTTATCTGCAGTGTTCAGTAAAATTGCATCGGTTCAATACAACCTAGACGCTTTGCTAATTGAACCATTTAATTTCAGTAACTGGGCTCACAATCCAATTTGAGTAAAGAGACCTTAATATAACAAATGATTGAACAAGACCTACACTTGCGTCAAAGAATACTTCAATTAGAGCAGAGGCGAAGGAATATCTCTGCAATTAGGAGGCGGGTGTGTATGCCGGTGTCCCTCGCGTTCTCGTGCAGCAAACACGCGCTCTTAAGAGAAATGACTCTGTTGTGTCCACATAGCCTCCCAGCCGCTCTGCTAAAACCTACATTTGTTTCGACGTCAGCACAAAAGATTTCTATCATCTCTCTGTAAAGTGTAGCGCTGCAGGACTAATCCCAAAACAAGGGTTCTACAAATATTTGTCTCAAAGTTGGTGGCAGCTGGAATGTAAACACCGCTCTGGAATTTGTAGTTAGAAACACGAGTTCTTGAGTGAATAGAAATTGAAGAAATATTGAAAAAACAGCATCCTTATGACACACATATGCAATTAGCAAATGCGTTTAATTTGAGAAAAGGATAGTTTAATAATAAAACAAATATTTGTACAATTTTCACACAACCTAATCACTCGTAAAAGTTAACGAACCAGCTAGAATTCTGAGGGCTCAAAAATTATAGCTGTCCAGCAGCCAAACTAAACAATGAAAAAAGAATTCGTTTTTTACACAAAATTTCTTCACTGATTTGCACTACCAATTAATTATCTATTTCAAATGTTCAAATATTGACTACCGAAGTTCATTATTAATATTATTTTACAATCATTATTACATAAATACCATAAATAACACGTTGTAACTTTAAAGGGTTTGCGAAGGTTTCTGCTTTGTCAGGGCAACTATCACAGGGCAACTAAGGAAATGTAGAAGTGAAGTTCCGGGGACACAAAGTTTTCGAGACTCGTGGAAGCACACGGCAAACAGGCAGCAAAATGTCTGCAAGACGTAAATAGGCAGAAAAATATTTGCAAGCGGCAAACAGACAGAAAATGTCTGCAAGAGGCAAACAGGCAGCAAAATGTCAGCAGTAGGTAAACAGGCAGCAAAATGTCAGCAGTAGGTAAACAGGCAGCAAAATGTCAGCAGTAGGTAAACAGGCAGCAAAATGTCAGCAGTAGGTAAACAGGCAGCAAAGTGCCTGCAAGAGATGAAAAGGCAGCAAAATGTCAGCAGTAGGTAAACAGGAAGCAAAGTGTCTGCAGTAGGTGAACAGGAAGCAAAGTGTCTGCAATAGGTAAACAGGAAGCAAAGTGTCTGCAATAGGTAAACAGGAAGCAAAGTGTCTGCAATAGGTAAACAGGAAGCAAAGTGTCTGCAATAGGTAAACAGGAAGCAAAGTGTCTGCAATAGGTAAACAGGAAGCAAAGTGTCTGCAATAGGTAAACAGGCAGCAAAGTGTCTGCAATAGGTAAACAGGCAGCAAAATGCCTGCAAGAGGTAAACAGGCAGCAAAATGCCTGCAAGAGGTAAACAGGCAGCAAAATGCCTGCAAGAGGTAAACAGGCAGCAAAATGCCTGCAAGAGGTAAACAGGCAGCAAAATGCCTGCAAGAGGTAAACAGGCAGCA
>VCRD01000984.1:13828-61976 GCA_006783055.1 Trinorchestia longiramus | reverse complement strand
GCTGCATCTGCTGCTCGCGCTGCATCTGCTGCTCGCGCTGCATCTGCTGCTCGCGCTGCATCTGCTGCTCGCGCTGCATCTGCTGCTCGCGCTGCATCTGCTGCTCGCGCTGCATCTGCTGCTCGCGCTGCATCTGCTGCTCGCGCTTCATCTGCTGCTCGCGCTGCAACGCCACCACTGACAGATCATCTTTGTTTCCTACAGCGCCAAATAGCAATTTTTGAATCAATCGAATATTTGAATGAAATCACTAAATGCCGTTAGAGCATTTATCAATTCAATCTGGACAAAAGAAAAAACGTTGATTCTCCCAAGTAAAAAATTGTGATTATGTACGAGTAGAACTATGAGAAAACAAAGGCTGCTGCAAGAAAAAAATACAATTTCACAGAACGAAAATTTCTTAAGTCTTATGGGATTTCATTGAATCCTAAGCTGGAAAACATTTTTCTTGTAGGTTTTGCATCGGCAAGTGTTACAGCCGAACTGCGTATCTCCTTTCGTAAATAACCGAGCACAGTGAATGTATTAGTCCTCAAATTTCAAAGGACTCGTTTCCTATATTGCGTTCCAGTAAACCAAGATTTTTTTACATGTGCCCATCACCGATCATCACTGTCGTTCAATATTATCCTCCATCTGGATCGAGAAAGTTCTGCCTTAGCCATAAGATATGGTCAAATAATACAGTAAACGAGTTCTGCAAAACTAATAATTGATGCAAGTTGCAGTGAAGACCGCTCGTGGAAACATCAGGCGTAGTTCAAGCCTCACAATGATGCTCTTTTTATTGTCAAGAGCCTTTCAACGGCGCAATTGAAGAGATAATGGCTGAAAGCTTTCGGCTCGAGCTCCTTTTGGCAGCGACCGGTTCTTAGCTGCGAGTCAGATTCCATTGCCATACGACATGACATAATTTTTGCAGCTATAGTGCACGGCGGTAACAAGTTATCGCTATTGGATCTTAAAACATAAAATTGTCCTATCAAATCGCATAAGATTTTAATGCTTGTGACCGTGGTAGATGTCAATAACATATTTCAATCTCCATCCGCACTTCGAAGAGTTCACATTATGCACGAATACTAGTGCGTATGTATGCATACCCTGTCAGGTATTGACGATAGTCTACAAAAATTATTTGGTGATTGGTGTATTTTATGGTAGGAATATTTTAATCAAATTTCGTATACGAATGTACGCAAAGCTACACTTCTATACACTCGTCAATGAGCTGACAAAAACAAGTAACGTTCACACGTTATGCACTATAAGGAATAAATTCAGGCTTTTTAAAGCTAACATTTGTTTCGTTTTTAAGGGTACTTTTGTTGAGAAACATAGTAAGTCGTATCTTAGTTCTATGGTAACTGGATACGTCGGTGATTAGTTTTGGGAATCAGTTGCAGAACCTTCAGTAGCAAATACATTTGGCAACACAAGCATTGAAAATTACAGAAATGTGAAGTTAAAAATAAAAGAAACAAACATATAATCAAAGAAGAAGTTGGTTCATCAGAAAGCCAGCAAGAAGAGAAAAAGAAGAAGAAAGAAGATGAATACAAACGTGTTAACTATTAATCTAAATCTAGAACCGATTTTGCTGCAAGTGTAGCAGTGAACGCATCAACTGTAAAGTTATGTAGATCCAGAACTGACTACTGCTACGAGTAATCAGTTCAGCTTATAAACCTAGTTTTTAACCATTGGCACTATTAAATGGGAGGTATTCGTCACTAGAAATAAATTACGTTCAACTATGGTATATTCAAAAAGGCACGTATACGAATGGAAAAACTTTAGTTAAATTTATAAAGCGTTGAAAGCTTAATGTGAGCCGATCAGGAAGGAGGTTCACATAGTCATAGACCGATTGGACGAGACTGGTAGTATTCGTTCCAAGGTGGGAAAAATTCCATCAAGTCCTGTGAGAATTTCAAGGCTTGATAGAATTGCCCGGGAAGACATAAACTGAATCTCAATAGGGGTCAGAAAGAAAAGAAACAATGCCATTGCTCTTGTTTGTCTGTATTCTCAGCAGCTTGTTATGTTTGAAAGATGCTGAGGCAGTACACAATATTCAAAAAATCCAGATTTAAATTTTCCGTAAAAGAAAAATATCAGTCAAATGATATACAGCTCTCAAAAGGTACACTTACTTCAGTTGTGGCTTTGACTAGCGTCTTGTCTTGTGCACTTGGGGACGAAAAACGCCTCTGAACTTCCGTATAAGCGTCAAAATTAACAAGGATGTATGTTTATTGTATCTATGAAGATTGAGCAACGAAATTGCTCCCTAGATTGATTTCGAGCTTAAGAACTGACGTCCCATAGCTTGAACCTTACGCGTTTGGAGTTGTGTCTGGAAGATTTTAAGGCATTCTAGTTCAAGGAATTTTTTTAAGGAATTTTAGCCTCTTAGCTTCCTTGAGAGAATTCAAAAGAACTTTGGAGCTTACGTCGGAGAATAAGGATTCCCTCATTCCGATTCTAATTTGGTTTCATTAAAAGAGCTCTTTGAAAAAATTTTGGTACAATGATACTCAACAAAATGCACGGCTATGAGTGCATCGTTTTTTGAAACACTCACATTTTTACAAGAGAATGAAATTTCTACGAGTTACAATGCTAGTTATAACGCCCATTAGTTTGCATCATCAATATACTACATATTATACAATTTTTTTTTCAATATATGTTATTTATTTTTATTCTCGTTTCACTAGAAAATCTTTAAACAAGCACCCGTTTTGTCCTTAAAATTAGACACATTCATATGATTTACTTCCTCTGGTGGAGAACAGTTGCCGCATACAACTTTTGACGTTGGTCGGAAACAGTTAGTGCAGAAAGAAAACTAGTTTAATAATTTATTAGGATAAATAGTTAATTTCCTGAATGTTTTCAGGAACATTATTTATATTTAAATAAATAATGTTTCCAGTAGTTTCTCTACTCGACTGTTTCTCGAGTAATTTCTCGACTACGTGCAAACTGTTTCCGGGCTGAAGGAGTAACTTTTATTTTAATTCAGCATAAAGAACAGAAACTATGACGAGCTCATCAGCAAGCTAGCATAACACAAGTTCTGCATGCGCCCACGTTATATGTTGATCGAGTTGACCTCTTACTTCGTGTAGTACGAGTAGAACTGAATGAAAAGGTTGACAGGATCGTAGGTTAGAAAATAGTGTAACCCACATGGGTGAATATTTAAGAAAATTTAAAAAGATCTATGCGATAATGAATAGAGAAGCTTACAAGAGTTAGCACTACCATGACATGTAACGCATAAACTAAATGCACTTGAAGCCTCCTTCTAAGTAGCAGGTTCCAAATGCTCGAGAAATAATAGTGTCCACTTTATTTTGAAGCTGTACGAACCCCCACTTGATACGTCGGCTACTCACAACAGCGACACAAAAAGGGAAAAAACTATCAATGTCAACCTAATATAAATGCATAGATTTTTACAAGTAGTGCTGATTAATTTGCATTGAAACGTTATGAATATATTTGAGGTAAATGACGTGCTCAATAGTACGAAAAGAGACCATCATCATAGCCCATGACATGAGACAACTGTAAGAATTCTCTTAGCCAAATAGAAATGGAAGACGCTTTGACACAAGATAAAAGCGTTGGTCTTCAGCTGTGAGATTTTCTTCATTTGAAGTAGAGAAGAATTTCGGAGCGCACAGAAAACTGAGCTCAAGCCCCACTTTCACTGATGGAAGTTCCTCAACCACAATTCTACAAGAGGAAAGCAGAAAATAACACAGCACAATATGATGATTACTTGGACCAGGGTATTTGATCGTTGAGCTAAGCGGAATCAAAATATCACAAATTTCCAATTGGATCTTGAAATCATGACAAGATATTTGGTTTTCACTGTGACGTAAAAACTCTAATACTGCAGAAGTACCGAAGAATGTACTCTTTGAGCGTCAATTTATTTTGTACCGATGAGTTCGTGCACAACTGAAACCAATGTATCATAAAAACAGGCAAAAGTAAAATAAAATAACTATTGTATTCAAATCAGGCAAAAAGTTGAAATATAATAGCATGAAATCGTAGACTAGCTGGCACAAAACTTGTACGTATAAATTCACGAAACAACTACGAGTAGGAACGTAAAGAATAAATATAAAATTAAACATAAAAATTATGTTTGGACTAGTATTTATTTAGGTAATAAGGACTTTCAAACAAAAGGGTGACTATTAACATAATATTGTAAATAAATTTTGCGATCATATGATTATTTAGAACTAGTTATGTGCTGTGCATAAATGAAGCTAACATCTGGGATACTTTCCGTGGCCAAGACGGAAGCTATATTTTTTTAAAAGATCAAGAGAAGAGGAATCAGCCTTCAGAATACAATATGGATAACTACCAGCGCAATCTTGAACACGCACGTAGAAGCAACGCCAACATCAATTTTTCAATCAGACGCTCCCAGTCACAAGCAGAAATAGACAAACAAATATCATTAGCAACGAAATAAAACGAGAGAAAGCAGAAATAAGCGTAGTTATGCTTTGGTACATATTGCCAACCAATATTTAAATCCCCATCTCATTTTCCTCTTCCTCTTGAAAATAAAGTACGATAAAAACTAAACCAGAACAATTAAAAACACACAACAGATTTTTTCTAACGATTCTGCTTGCCGAAGAGACCATTATCAATTGTAAAAATCCCCTTGGAGTAGATACCGCACAGTTCCGTCAAAACTATAGGGCGAAGTTTCCAAACTTCTCACTTGTAGTAACATGTGAATCTAAATTTGATACTCGCACACCTCTAAAACAACTCAGATGTTGTCTTGGGATGCGATCATCATGTTTTCTGTTTTCATAAACACACCAGCCAAATTCCACCAGCATGTCATGGAAATGAATTAACGCTGACAATCACAAAGAAGTTATGCATAGAGCTTCACAACTGCGTCCATAGAAGCAGCGCTTCACCAGTTGCTGAGTGCATCTTAACGAGAAGAAAACTAATGACAGAAGAAGAAGTCACATAAAATGCAAAGCGACTCAGCCAAAAGAAGTCGGTTGCAGGAAGCGCCTACCTCTCTCATGGGAGAGGACAGGGAAATAAAAAATACGCGAATACAACCCACGCAAGTAGAAAACAAAACTAAACTCGTTAAAAATTAATGTGACAAATACCGCTGATTCTGTTGTGGCTAGCTCTAAGAATAATTGTTCTTGGTATCCCTCCCAATAATTATACTTCTTCAAGGCGTACGAATAAGGATAGAAAATAACATTTATATTCTAACAGTAGCCAGGAGTAAACAATGGTTCACTACACGACCATCATTAGCATTGGTTTATTGACGGCATAAGATTTCAGTAAAATATCAGGAATGAATAATTTTGCCCAATCATGTTACCCTATTGTATTTTATTCTACTATTTATACTACCAATGGTAGAAGAAGCTCGTTTATGCAACCTTTATTATTCCTCGTTTTTGTGTATATTACGAGTGATAACAACGGTCTATTGTTCATGCAACACTAAGGGGCAATAGTACATATGACTAATGGTGATATTAGTTCATTAATATTATCCGCAGTAGAAATAATTTGTTACATTATAAACAGCAGTACGTAACGGCCCGTTAACACTACAAATAGAAGTAATGGTTCGTTCGCGTTACCATCAGTAGGAATGCACTATTCGTAACCAACATTATTGATAGTCAGCCTACATTGTTAATAAATTAAATGACGACTATATTCTCATGAGATATAAGGGTTTATTGCTTGACTCACAACTATTTCGAAGAAACATTTCATTTTCTTGATCGTTCACGACGTATGAATAGATTCAATCCCTGATTTCCGTCAAAACCAATTTCCAGCTAGTCGTGGTGTTTGCTAGAGAGCAGCAAGGCTTGTTTACTCAGAAGTTTGCGTATTCTGCTGAGTTTCGCCCAACACACTTCCGTCTTGCAGATGCGAGCTAATGCCCTCGCTCCATTGTTTGTAAACCCACTTTACAAGCTGAATACAATATATAGAACTTATTAATACTAAGGAAGTAATGTATCCTAAACTTTTCAAGTCTGACCTACAATCGCGTATTTTCTAAAATAAATGGTCAACTAGAAGGTAATCTGGAACTAGAACGAAATTAAAAACATTTTCTTTCCTAATTATAACATATCGCAATATTATGTGCTCATTCTTCGACTGCAGATTACTAGGGGGAAACGTAATTGGGGAGAGTATTGAAGTTTTCTTTTATGACCCTTAATTTTCAAAATTGTAATATTTTTTTCAAGTTAACTCACTAGGCTTGTTTCTATGTCAATAGACAATAAAATCAACATAAAATATACGAGTACATAATGGGCAATCAAAGAGTACACTCTTTGGAACACCCTGTCTACTATTTGCGTACCATATTTTTACACTTAAAGAAGTGGCTCGAAGAAATCAAGACTCGTCCTTTTAATGAAGACGTCTAACCAAAAGAGAACTGACAGTTTTAAATCGATCCGAAAGACAAGGTGATGTATACATGAACGAGCTTTAAGACCTTCTTGGAACATAACTGGTATTCAATACTAGATTATAAACGCACAAGCTTATAAATAGGAAGTTATAGTGTGCAATACTAAATTGTAAACACAGAAGCTGATAAATAGGAAGTTATAGTGAGAAATACTAAATTGTAAACGCACACCCTCTGAAGCTCATAACACTCTTCATCAGTTACGAGAGACAAGCTCTCACGGAGCCCTAACATCACGTCCCACTGACGGCGGTCACGTCACATTGAGCTCAGCTTCGTTGTGTGGCGTCTGTCGTAGTACAGGAGGCTCTACAGCTTGGCATTCAGCCCGACCTCCGATTGATTCCACCTAAAACCCAAGATCGGCTCGAAAACAAGCTTTGCATTTATTGTGAGGCTTACAGGAGTGAAAAACACTCGGGTAAGTCAAAATACGACTATTTGCCTCTCCAACTCCATCACTAAAAATCAATGGACAGAAAAGCTTAACGTAGCGTCACTCTGATATTAAGAAAGGGTGTAGCAAAATATGCGGGGGAAAAACGAGCAGTCAATTTAAAGCTCAACAAAGAGTGTTTTGCAAAAATAAATTATAAAAGTATGTCTTCAGTTGATTAAAATTAGTTGCAAGATTTTTAACATTTTACAGAATAAAGACAGTATCATATAATCGTAAGTGTAATTATAATGATCGTCGTATCAGTCTAGAATTGTACATATTCCACC
This sequence comes from Trinorchestia longiramus, assembly GCA_006783055.1. NCBI lineage: Eukaryota > Metazoa > Arthropoda > Malacostraca > Amphipoda > Talitridae > Trinorchestia > Trinorchestia longiramus. Next base: position 54,706 of record VCRD01000984.1, on the reverse strand, counting down.
CAGTAGGACTTTACTTTAACTCCAGAAGCTGCTGGCTAATAAAGGCTACCAAAACACGCAGGCAAATTCGTACAAAAATTTTCTTGTCAAATGACTGGAAGCACTCGCCCATACAGCCTGGAGGAGCCTGTAACGAATAGCATACAGCGAAGACAAGGAGTCCAAAAAAGATCACTCAACATGAACGGCCCAGAAATTCAAACTACAGTAATCTTTTATGATAAAAGTTTGTAGAAAAATTCTTCGCAAGGCTTCAAAACCGAGTAAAGTTTGAAGTTCATTACGGAGACTTCCTCTTTTTTAACTAGAGCAAAATGAAGACGTAGTCGCCGGAATTATCGGTCACAACTACTGCAAGATTGCGAGGACATTCTGGAAGGCCAGTCTCTGTATGGACACGATGCCTACAGATTATTATGTATGTACACCTCTTGCATTGGGACACTTAAACCTGGGCTAGCATCAACCGTGAAATATGTTTATTTGCTTTGATGTCCAATAAAAATGTTTCATTATATTTTTAACCTAGATTCTAAATATATATAATGTTTGATAATTCAATCAGTTTAAAATTAATAAATTAGGATTCGCATGTATAATATATGTACTTTAAAAATTAAAATTTTATGAACAAGTAAGTAGAAAATGTTACGAAAATTGTCTAAATCATTCAGTGATAATTTTCACTTAGCGAAGAAAAGCAATCAGAATGAGCAACAGAGTGAATTGAATTGAGTGAAAACTTCATGTTGCCTTTTCATGAATTACATTAAATGAAATAGGAAGGGGTAATTTGTAAAAACCGACCCACTAAGGAGAAAAAAGATTGATGTCATGAACTTCATGACTTCCTTGTGAACTTCATGCGATAGAGCAGTGCTTCTCGCGCGATCAGGCCGACTATCAGATTCAATCCATTTAACACGTCACTTGAAATTAAAATGACATGGACAGAAATCATCTCTATTTTTAATTATTTCTTATTTTGGTGGATACCACCTCTATTCGTGTAGGCAACTAGTGAGAAATCCTGCACGTCATAATGAAAAAGAGCATCGTTCACTAAGTAAATTATTTCATTTTCTTTTCTGTTTCGAAGATTTAAATATCTTTGCTGTAAAATGTAGCGTAAAATGAAGTGAAGTAAATTTCATGGATTACAAACTACATATAAAAAGAAGAAACTCAATTGAAAGCTCCTCGACCGTGTGAAAAATGAGCTCCGGGATCTCTAATTTCCACACGAGCGGTCCTTTTGAAGGAAGCGACTCTAAATCCGAGACTTAAGGGCGGTGTTAGCGAAAGGTCACCCAGAGATTTTTTCCTCATCAATCGCCATCACTGGACCATTGCCGCCAGTTTACTGGCTGATGCTGAAAGATCTAAAGGCATTAGAGCCTTTAGGGCTTTTCGATCATTTGAAGCCCCTTAATTCTATAGAGTGTGAGCTTTAGGAACTGAAGAATGCGAGTAGCTCGAAACCGTAATCAAGAATATCGTCGGAAGGTGTTGCGGGTGTGAGAAAAATATATAACACTTCATCGACAAGACAGCTGTCAATACAGAACAGTTTGCAGGGAGTGCCCTGACGCTGACCAGCTGAAAATGCTGGTTGTAGCAAAACGAGTGTGGCTTGAGACAGCTGGCCGCATTTTATGTCCGTCACAAACAATACGCAGAGTCGTGTATAATGTTAGACACAAGGGACTTCAGAAACAATTTAAAATTATTGCGTGAAAACATTCATTGGACGACAATTGAAACAGACTGTAAAGTTGTATATAAAATTCGATGAATTTATTCAACTCCAAGTTAGGCTAAAAACTAGACAGTATATCGTACTGTTAAAATATAATTCGACATAACGTTAGCAACATCTAAAATGAAACTGGCACCAACTCTACAAGGTGCACAAAATCGAAACAAACTCTAATATCCAGGATAACATATGAATTGTAAACAAAAACCCATTTTACAATAAGTATTCAATGACCTTAAAACATACCCTAAAGATATTTTCGGAGGTCAACCGGAGAAGCCCTCGCGAGAACCCGTCTATGTTTATTATTAGCTCAGAAGGGCCAGGCAGACGCTGTATTTCTGTCTGCTGCGAGACAACCAGAATAGCGACCTCATTATGACGTCTTAGTCGGACTTGGGGCAAGATTTACGTCTCAAAAATATCGTAATAAGAAAATGGTGCTTACAAAGGACACATGAGAAATAATTGGCCCTCAAAACTGTTAAGTTGTATTGCTCCTTTAGTATTGTGCTTCCTAGCAAGCAATCACAACCTTTACGTTGCAATACCAGACTCTGCACGGCCAGACTCTGCACGGCCAGACTCTGCACGGCCAGACTCTGCACAACCAGACTCTGCACAATCAGACTCTGCACAACCAGACTCTGCACAACCAGACACCATATCAAATACCGTTACATACATCAATTCCATGTACTATTACTCCATTATAGACTAAAACATGGCTTCAATAAGCGAAATTTCGATGTTTCAAGCCACTTCGTAAAATATTGATGAACTAACTCAGATCTCACGGTTTACATGAAGCAATTTAAAAACAGTGCAAGTCCCCAACAGTGCAGGACTGGGCTGTGGACTTCACGCAGGCAGTCCATGAACACGTTTTCCTGGTGTGCACGAAATGACGTGCATTACCGAGTCATGGTATCTGTTGGATCCGTGGTCGACGTCTTGACTTCTACATGTTTGGGTCTAACGCTTTAAAGCCAGAAAAAGTATTGCAGGTTTATGACGATGATACAGGGTGTGACAACATAACTTCCTTTTTTCAAAGCGCTTTGAATAAAGGAAGTTACGTTGTTGTACCCTGTATAAGATACTATTATAAGGTATAGCAGGTTCAAATAAACTGTGCACTGAAAACTGTGTATCAAACTCGTTAGCTTCACTGAGCCTTCAGACAAATAGACAGTTTGGGTTTGCTTACTAAAAGACTTCTACACAATAGAAATCGTTTCAAAAGGTCAGTGACTGAAGCAACAATTATATGAAGAAATCAATTTAATACGGTAAATTATTTAATATCCGTCGTTCGAACATCAAAGATATGTTCAGTGACCAATATACTGCAACAACACTATTTAACTCACAATTAGTATATATGCTGGTAAATTTGTACGACAGCAACTCTAATCATGAGAAAAATATGTTGGTAGCAATGGAGTTCTTGAGTTTTCAAATTCCAGCAAAATTCTAAGCAAGGATTAAAGAAAGACTCACCCGAATCTGACAGGATAAAATTCTTGCACAAAATAAACCGCTCACGGAACTGGATGGAGTCCGATTTGTACCACGGCATCGAGTGCTTACTGACGGTACAGCAAACTCTAAAAATATTGTGATGTACTTCGGACATGAATGTGCTCAGAAAATTAAACTCAGCAAAGATGCCATGGGACGATGGAAATTGCAAGTTGTAATTGAAATTTAAACAGTAAACTAAGGAAGACTCACTTTTTGCTGGTGCAGAAAAGTGTTGCCGCTCCAACGTTCTTACCTGTGGAGATAAGAATTAATTTTAGTCATCAACTGCATTTTAACTTTAATGTCAGGTTTTAATTCAGCGTTTGAAATGAATTGCATTGTATATTAGAATGCATCGATACCAGTAACCCATTTAAAAACAAATGATGTCGATCAAAAAAAGCATCACCGAGTCAACCGAGCAAATCAATCCGTGGTGGCTTCATATACTCTAGGACTGTAGAGAATGTTACTGATGCAATTTTCAGGAAATGAAATTTCATTTTCGTTTACAAAACTAGATATTCCACACAAACTGAGCAGTGCTCAATAAAAGTAATTATGGATAAAATAACACATCGGACACCACAAATTCTAATTTAGTTGGAGAATGACAAATAAGTTTCATGCTCAAATTCTGAAGCGTGCAACTAAAAAATCAAAGATAATTCCAGGAAACGGAAATGCCGCAGTCGTCACCTTACCTCTATTCAAGAAATTTAAGCACGAATTTTACTTTACGATAGCAAACATGAAATTTGAGATTTTCAATAATGATCGATATTCTATATTTTGTGGAATAGAGCCTTCGAGCATCGACGCGCTAACGACCATGCCCATTGTTAAACTAGCTAATACACGCTAGGTAACTGTAGGCATAATAACAAAACTGGAGGTAGAGCAACACAACCGGAGACTTTGCAACAAAACTGTAGCCACCAAAAAACAGCTCTTAAAATGCTGAAGAACAAAATTCAGCAAAAGCATCCTAATGAGAGTTCACTCTCTTGCACGCTCACCAGCTGTGCTCACGGAACAATAACCAGAATAGGAAGCAGGAAAACCATGCGTGACAAAAAATTAACCCACAAGAGGAGAGTAAAAATTGTTCACAATATCGCCATTGCGTCAACGGATACAAGTGAGGTGCGCTATGTTCTTCGAATAAGCAAACGACGGCAGACCCAAGTAACAGACATTCGAGGGAAGTTCAGTACGTCCCACGTGCTGACGAGGGAAATTCAGTATGTCCCACGTGCTGACGAGGGAAGTTCAGTACGTCCCACGTGCTGACGAGGGAAGTTCAGTACGTCCCACGTGCTGACGAGGGAAATTCAGTACGTCCCACGTGCTGACGAGGGAAATTCAGTACGTCCCACGTGCTGACGAGGGAAATTCAGTACGTCCCACGTGCTGACGAGGGAAGCCCAATTCGCTCCACGACCTAAGGAACTTGATAGTCAAAGAATCTCTATTATTATCGTTTCTCACTGAAAACGTCATTTGAAATTTATACATCAACATGTAATCACATAACTCAAGTTCCATTTGCAGCATTCTGAAAATATGTATGAGCATTATATTCTCACACAACATAATATGAAAGTATTTAACGCGGTGATAATCCATGTTCTGTAGTATGAAACACACTCCCCGTCAATAATTTTAGGAATGGACCACTTAGATTTTGATATTTTATGGTTGTCACTTGACAACCAATTTCAACATAGTGCTCAAGAGCAATAGTGACAGCATGAGACACTACATATTGTATGTAGTAGTGACAGCATTACAGTATGAGACACTACATATTGTTTGTAACAGTGACAGCATTACATCACGAGACACTACATATTGTTTGTAACAGTGACAGCATTACATCACGAGACACTACATATTGTTTGTAACAGTGACAGAATAGCATCATGAGACGCTATATATTGTAATAGTGACAGCATCACAGTATGAGACACTACATGTTGCATTTTGAAGGAAATTCAAAGCAACATGCCCTGAGATTGCTCGATGGTTAAAAAATTTTAACCAGAACCAAGAAACGATGCTTCATATCTTATTTAAAAATACTTGCTCACCAACAGGTTACAAAAAAAAAGAAGAAGTGGAACACTGCCCATACTTTGACCTAATGCTCCAGAAAAAATATCCGTTGATTGATACTTTTGAAGGATGAATTAGAGTCAAAATTTGTATCCTTCCACGCACGAATTCGGAAAAAATGCCAGGCATCTGCCGCTTCATGTCCTCAAAACGAAGGCATATGAAATGAGGAACCCACTCAAGCCTAAAATTCATTCCTCAGGAATGCAAAACAATTTCTTAACAACAGATCGATTTGACTCGTTCTTGAGCATGCATTGCGATTCTAAAGAACAACTGCTAGAGCATTGGATACCTTCGCCATCATTGTAGGGAAAAGAGACGGCCTACTTTAAACACGAGTCAAAGCTTCAATCCATCTTTGGGGCGAAGTATACGATTATGAATTTTTTTCAATAAAATCGTTCCCATATGCCAGGAAAACCTCAATGAGTGCATGGAACAGCAGAGAAGACAACAACCATTCTCAAAGTACACAGTGACACAATTCCAAGCATCCGCCTTGAAAATTCTCGCAAATCTCGAAACTTGACAATTTTACGGAGAAGAAGGCGAAGCAATAAGCTGTGCGAGATTCTGGCATGCAAATGTTTGGTAAAGTTCTATTTTTGTCCGTTGACAATTCAGCGAACAAGAAGATGAGCAGTCGCTAGCCAGGGCTTCAAGAGCCCAAGTTTCACCGTGAAAATAAATTCGTCTCGAAAGTAATTTCGCCTCCATGAGCTATGACGACAAAGTGCTGCTGAGTTCGGAAAAAAACAATTTTGAGTTGTGCTTCCTGCAGCAGAGAATGTGAGCCTGTTCCCATGGTAACAAAGCTAAAATTTTGACCTTTCAAATCAGGTTATGTTTTAGATAGATTGAAACTTAGGATTACTAAAAATTGGGCAGCTATTCAACGGTTCGAAGTTATAAACTTCAAAGTTATCCCATGTTAAACCGCCCACTTCGATATCACCCTGCATATAAATGCCCGCACCAGTTTTCTCTCGTTATAGCACCACACTGTGATCTTTTACCGTCAGCCAGCGTAACGCACGTCCAGTTGAACATAGTTAACAAATTAGGCATTCTTCAAAAACTTACAAAAATAGTACGGGTGCGCCGTAACTTTGAAGGTCAAACTAGAGCGTTAAATTATTCTAGGACTGATGGAAAGCTCCTCAACTAGGAAAAAATACTTCTAATAATCTACTTTACAAACACGAAAATTTCAGGCAAATTTGGATCGACTGCATCTGCATGAATCCCGGACCAGGAGACATGAAGATCGATGTCTTGACAGCCATGCGAGCGTAAGACGAGTAGCACCAAGTCGTACATTACCAGTCCCCGACCCGTAGTCTTGTTGTACGCGATTGTAACGTACGTCGTCCAGTCAACTCAATTATAGACAAATCCCTACAGCAGGCGGTGGTAATGCATTCATTTCAGTTCACGCGAACGGGAAAACCGAACCAGGATTTTTTTTATGGTAAGGCACCCTAAATCTAAAACAGAATCTTCTTGCATCTAAAATCTTGCAGTTTCGCGTTCGTTGTACTGCACACTCATTGTACAGGGTAGAGTAATGGAAATACAGGATGTGGAAACACAAGTTCCTTTATTTCAAAGCAAATCGCTTTCAGAAAAAGAAGGTTATGCTATCGCACCCTGTAGTTTTACCATGAATTTTAGTGCATTTTACTGAAGCGTTTTACCATCCTGATTTGCTCGTGTCCATATTCAATACATCACTTCGAACACAATTACCTTGCCTTTAGTACTGACCACTTCTGCTTCATCTGCAACAAGTAAACAACCCACGGAGCAGTGGAACACGCAGACAGCCCAACACAGAAGATACGAGTTACTTCGCCACCACTTTGCTCGAATACTTCTCCTTCGGCCCGCACGAGCTAATATTTTACTTTCGGAACAAATCTGCTTATGCTACTATTGAAGGAATATTCGAGGCGAAGAATATTTCATTCTGAAATTTATAATTCACTCCCCAACTCTGTCCGCTAATGCATGCAAACCGATTCTCAACGCAGCCGAATGCTACAGGAAACGAATAAATTGGAGAATCCAGTAGTCTCTCTCAGCTACTCGCATCCACTTCGTTCAAACTAGACGATGCACTCATACAAGTGCGGAAACGTTTCATACAATACAAAAATATTTAATGGCACAAGTTTCCTTCCCGTCATATCCAAATTTTTTCTAAATTAAATTACGAACTTATGGGGATGCTATCAAATAAAAGAGACGAGATCAACATTGGAATGTCTCTATTACGAAATGGAGAGCTTACAAACTTTTGCAAACGCTGTTACAGTCGTTCAGGGATTGCTAATTTATTTATTTAAACCATCGTATCTGCATTCAATTAATTTTACACGAAAATTCTCACTATAAAATCAAGCATTAATTTGCTCGTAATTGAACACGAATGCATTATTGCAGAACAAATACCGCACTTTCTACAGTAGAGCAGCGTGCCATTCTGTTTGTCCTTCATGGACGGATGCTCTAGTCGCCGATGTTGCTTTTTTATGCTCCAGACTGCTGGAATTGCATTAAATCTAACACGTCGACTCCAGCGCGTCGATTAGCCACGCGTGGCAGAGTCCAGCGCATAAGAAGCGTGTATTCCTATGTTCAAGCCAAGTCAAACTAGATGATCATTCTACCTCGTTAAAGCCATGACGCTAACTTCTGTGGGCAGACTGCGAGTGATGCGAACAACTGGTCAGTTGTGGAAATGATTGCGATCTAATTGTAGCAGAGCCGGTCTCGTGTTAACTCAGTGTTTGTGATGCATGATAAGCTACTTTACTGGAACCAGGTTTTTAATTTCACTGCAAGTCTCTGATCATTTGAAACTACTAATATACCAATATTTAATGCCCTAAGACCGTTTGAAAATTCGTTTTGAGATGGTAAGTCGTTAGTATCGCAAGATCAACAGATATCGTGCAGGTCAAACCAGATGTTGGGTGATGTAATAACTCAATATTTTATTCCATATCATCAACTTCAATACGCGAACTTTTAAAATTAGAACTCATGATTCTTTGAATACATCACATGTATCACATTTATCATGGGGTACAGTGTAATATTAACGTAGATTTTAAATTATGCGCTACTCACACGCCAGAAAGAAGATCTAAAATAGCGGTCATTGTACTGAACGTACGTTACTATACCTCACTTTCACACAATAACATCCAAAACTTCCTGATGTACAAGTTTAGGTCTATTTTATTCGACCTACATGACTCATTCTGTAGGGTGAGGAAATATAAACATGCGTTTTTAAAGAGTGCCTACAGTGTGCAGAAACCTTCATTACAGAGTCAATTAAAAACATTATTTTCATAGTGATCCTCTCATGAGAGCATTAATGTTTGTATCGCCAACCACAAACTATTGTATTGAGTTAATGTAAATGACAAGTACAATGTTTACTGACATCTATTGATTTTAAGGACTTGAAAAATCTTTTTATTCCTTCAAAAGAAAAAACCCACTTAAATAATAGTATATATAAATAAGAGAATATTTTCCCACCATAGCTACGGGAGAGTCAGATTACAAGGTCCCTCAACATGGATTCAACTCTTAGAGCAAATTAGAACGAACTTCAGAGTTAAACTCCTGTGCAATGGAAAAATAACTTGTATAATTAAGAAGACCAACTTCAACATAGAATTCGCGAGAAGCAATTTATTTCTTTACACGAAAATAAAATACATAATGACAGACAAAACTCGAAAAATTTAACTTTTCGCCCGCACCGAAACTTCTGGAAGAAAATTACATTCAGAAGAAAGGTAAATAAAGTACTTTTGTTACTCTTTTAAGGCTTCGGACATGAAGATAAAGACCCCAAGAGGTCGGAAAAATGACCACACGAAGGAAAAACTGGTAATAAAGAACAAAGGAATAGAGAAGGAATGTGGGCAGAGGGATAATTCGTTAAGGTCGTCGGGTGCTGCATGAGCTAAACTGCAATGGTAAGTTAAGCGATCCAATTGAATTTTAAGTCGCTGCAAGTTATTGAAAAGTTTATTGCAAGCATAAGTTGATATTTCCGCTGTGATCAAAATAAATGAATTTTAAGCGCCAGAGCTGCCACAACGGAGTTTCAGCAGTAACAGTGGGCAGCTGCAAATGCTACTTCAACAATGAATTGAATTGTGAAGAAAACGCAAGTACTATGTTATAGTTAAAAAAGTAGAACTCTCAGCGCATACGGTTGTGAAATGATAAAATTTTGCAAACTCAACCACAAATATGAAAATGGAAATCTTCCAGACCCATGGAAATTGAGTTCCAAGTCTTAGTGCATCTATTATTTACCAACTGAGAAGAATCGAATACAGTGACTATGATCACAAAATTCAATGCACGGTTCATAATTTTAGTGGAACCTAAAACTACAACGCATTCATTTACACAAAATTTTTAAATTAAAGAGTCAGCATATAAGCAAGCACAGATACTAAGTCTTGCCCGAAGACTACCGCCAGATTGAAAGCACAACCGCTAATATCTTCACGCTTGGAATATGAAATACAGAGCGTATTTCACTAGAATAGACACTCAAATAACTTGACTTGTCGTTTTAGCACGCAAGTGTTGGCTTTAGAGCGTGTACCTAAACGAGCAATTCCTTAGATAGAATTTACACTAGTAAGTTACGAAACAGACAGTTTCTATCGTTCTGGTTAAAATGGAACTGACAGGCGTAGGCCCAATCTTCAGCCACTTCACATGGGTGCACTCAAGCTACACAATGTTGAGCCAACAAGCTGTCTGGAATTAATAGCAGCACCAAAAGGGATTATCGAATCATATTACGTAATCATACTTGTTAATACAAACAAATAAATTTGAGTAAATTCTGTTTACCTCTCGCTTGCAGACCTGCATCGACGTGAGGGGAGGTGTGTCAGAAGGTAGCGAAGGAAGAGACGGCTCGTAAAAAGTCTTACTTGTTAATATTTGCTGCCAGGCTCACCTCTAGCCGCGATGACGGTCGTTAACGGTGCTCTTATAGCCCTATTTTATGCACCGGAACTATTTTTATTGCAGAATCTTGAAAATCGTAGTGGCAAAATAAAAGAAAAAACAAATATATAAACTATTTCATAACACATTCAATCCAGGACTGCGCCAACATTCCACAACGAACACAATAAAACTGATGTGTTGAAGTATCATTATGAAGAATCTTCAATACGCTCGTACATTAGAAACAATCATGTTACGAAGAGATAGCCCATCCACGTAAGATATCAAGGGACAGAATTCGCACTCGCACACCAGACGAATATGTTAACACCTGACACACATGCCTGCCACCAGAGTGCACTACACATGCCTGCCACCACAATGCAACAAATAAAATTTGTTCTTATTAAATTTCGAGGATCGTTTTTAAATTCATACCTACAGTAACTCTATAGAAGAAAAACGCTATCATATCACTGCAGGAAATAATAACGAAAAATATATAGTAAAAACATAGTATCATATGATTTTATGTTATGATTTGCCCGATTCACATGGATATTATTCAGTATGTTACATTACAACCTTTGTGTCTTGTAAGATAAACGTCTTTTTACAATTTTTGTGCACTCTTATTTTTCAGTTTCACGTCAATTGTGAAAACATGTACTATGTACTATGTATTTTATGTATCGAAGATAGTGCACTAAACTGTCTTTCTTTCTTTCTTTAATTGTATGTTTTTGTTAAAACACAAGGCTTTTCCATTATCAACAAAAGTATTTACACCACCTTTGAACTTTAACTACAAGGGATTCGACAACACATTGTTAATGTATATACCGTGTACCACGTTCAACGTAATAAGCAGTTTTCTGTCCACAAACTATACAGCCTGCATACCTACACAACCTGCACAACCAAACGCGGCAAGTTCGGCTACATCGCTGAGCCATGTTTTCCCTGCATCTGCCATCCTTTGGGAATCTTTCATTTTCTCTACTTAACCGTTCCATTTTATCGTCAAAAGCATCAAAAGAAAGTGGGTCTTAGTTATTCGCACCATTTTCACGGTGGCATTAAAGTCTCTGCAGTGAAGTGGTTACCACATCGAACAATTCACGGTGGCATTTGTAAATAGAATTATTAAATCTACCTTGATACCTTCCAGCTAGCTAGCTGCTCGAGGGCTCTGGGCTCGGGTCTTTTTCAGTTACAAATTTGATCAGCCCACATTCTCACAGTTCTACCAATTTTACTCGTTTGAATATTAACACCCACGATTAATTGAGAAAAACCTACACCAGGTAATGCAGATCAGGCTCATAACATTTCTTCATTGCTTGAAAATTGACTTTCGAAAATATTATAAATGTCGAGTTTACTGTAATAATAAATCATATTCTATACACTATAGACATCGGCATGGGACTTCGGTATTTAACCATGAATGGGCCAAACGGCTCGTTCCTATTGCCTTATTCTATTCTATAATACATATACACACACAGAAGTAATCTAAATATTTTGCTTAGAGTCCGTAGATTTATTTCATTTGACATCTGGGAGAACTTTATTCGGATATATTTCTAAATCGACCCTCCACAACTACAAGCCAGCAATGACCACGTAGGTATATTATAAGACAAAAAAATGTTCCGTTAACTTGAAGAAATTCACTATCTTTAATTTTCTTTCTGGGTTTTAGTACCCAACACAAGAAGAATATCACAAAAATAGCACTCTGATAATATATAATTTTTGCTAGCGGTCGGTAAAGGCCATTACTCCTGGCAAAAGTGTCAGTGTAAACTTCTCTAAGGAACTGATAGCTAAAATAAAAAAGAAGAAATAAACAGACACGAAGACCAAAATGTAGAAAAAACGGACTAGACACTGGCTGAACAAATTAAAAAACGCGCCAGGAGCGTAAAGTTCGAGAATGTACCCAAAAAACGAGATTTTAACATGTGTACACAAAAACCAACGAAATATAAAGCTGATCAATAATACAAATATGAGAACAGCGTGTGTGTATTTCTTACTCGGAACAAAACAAAATGAACCGTAACTACTAAACAACAAACAAGCGGCAGATGAGGATAACAGGTTCTTATGTAATAGCAGACAACTTTCCATGATTTACTGGCAGTGAGACACAATCAGTGTACATTTCGAGAAAATCTCAGGACTCTCATATCACCCCATCGAATTAACTCTATCTGGTACACTCGAAAACTATCCATAATTATAAATTAAATACAGACATATTCCTCGGGATAAGGTTTCGACATGTAACTCACAGCTGAGTGAAAACAGCGCCCAAAAATAGTTTATGCACTCGATTTATTGGCTACAAAACGTAAGCTTTCAATGAAAAATTTTAGTTGAAGAGTGGAATAAAAGGCTGAAGTAAAACTGATGCGAATTTTCATTCCTGAATTCTAATGCAAATGGAAAACCCCTATATATAAGAATAGAGTTGGAACGTTACAAGCTTCCGAACTGCAAAAGCTGTAATCATTTTCATCGAAAGGTCGTCTGAGGAACTACCAATTCCTAATTGAAGTTCAGGGTCTGCTTTGGAGATGACAAGCCGCAGATTGCCAAGACTTCTGCAAAATTATGCAAAAACGATAATATCTTCAGGAAGCGAGATGGCAAGTCGGACCGCAAATCAAGCAACTTCGTGAAGACGAGGCTGGCTTCCTCGAGGCTCTCAATTCTCATTAGTATTAAATCAAGATGTTAAGGATTGGCAGAATGGCGTCCAGATGAGAAGTACTGAGTGCAAGACGCTCAAGAGAAAAGCAATGACACAACTTTGCTGCCAAGTCGACCAAACACGCACTGTTTAACATAAAAATCATTACTAGAACACCGTGTGAGTCTCTTGAGTACAATATAATGTACATTTGATCAGGAAAGGAATCACACAAACTAAAACAATGTTGAGTACATCTCACTCGATAGTCCAGACAAAGTGAATTATAACGACTGACGCGGTCGCATTTGTGAGCAACGGGGTTACGTGAACGTTGCACGTGCGCTCCTGGTCGTCAACGTCGAATGTTGTTCGCAAAAAGCATGCGTAATATGAATAGTCCAGCCAATATACATGAATTAAATTAGAAGTAAATGTGTTAAAATTTTCTGAAATTTTGGCAATTTAACGACTTATGAGTTGATTTTGAAGTCAGAAAGTTGGCCCTGGTAGATTCTCGTACATTGTTGAAGTTATGCAGTGGCAAACTTGAATGTTGAGAAATACAAGCGAAATTGAGATTTGGCTCAGTGCATAAGATGGAATTTAAATTTATTTCCGTTACTAATAAATTTCGTATCGGAAAATATAACTAGCAAATCACAATGGTATTAGAGAAACATCAAGTAAAACCTCTATTCAGTTCAAGTAGCTCACGAATTGTGAAGTTTATGAACAAATCCTCCAAGTACTCTCATTGATCATAACTATTCATAACCGTCAATTTTTCTACTAAGTGATTACTCTCATGATCTTATATGTTTCTAAAAATGTGAAATATTTGCAAAACCGTATTTCAAAGCAGTTTTAATATAGTACCTGAAGTACTAATTTATTGTAATATCTGAACTCGGGATAATAGAAACCACAGTTCGAGAATGCAATTAAGCTCCTAAACGATCTGCACGAAATGGCCAGATGCGTGATAAGAAACGAATATTTTTCAGGAAACTTGAAGGCAATTCACGAAGAATGAGAAGGCTTACGAGTTCACCTAAGCAGGACCGTTCCACCAAGATTTTCATCTAACGCGCGCAAGTTGTTTTTAACGAGTTCCTCATAAAATAAAGTTGCCTTTAAAGACATAACACCTCTTTTACAGTGAATAAGAATAACTGTTTAACTTTTTATCAGAAGATTCCTTATGTAAAATAGGCGTACTGAGTAGTATGGGACGCCAGCCGGTAGTACAGACAAGGAAGAGGTAGCTGAGAGCTCAACCACAATAACATTAATCTAACACCGTCCATGGTAATCTGTCAAAAACTTAGAACTGCAGGAGTTGTAAATCATTCTCTTCGGTAAACTTTAAGACAACTACTGCATCATCAATCTAGGGAGTTAAAAAGTCAGTATCGCATTAAAATTTGAAAAAAATAATTATAGGCAGGTTTTAAACATCTTGAATGCTAAAATAGATCATCTTGATGATAGACATCAGATTTAAATTTTAATAGCACTACGATGAAAATTAAGTCGCACTCAGTGCTCGCTCACGACAACGGCCTTCACTTCACGATACAAAATGGCAAAGATTGGAAATGTTATCATTGTTTTGTTTACAGTGTGAGAAACAAAAAAGTGATTATGATGTTGAACGGACGATGAACTGAGAGGCAAACTTATGTATAGCAGAAACTTATACCATCCCAGTTTCTCCTCCAAGATAATAATTGTAAGAGAAGTATGCATTCATATCAAAATTTCTAATTCATGTAAAACATTTAAGTAAGCATTATTCAGCTTAAAAAATATGACTTTTACATGCATACTTGAATCTATTCACCTGTCGTTTTATCACAAACATGAGACACTATGCTTCTAAAATGAGATGAATCTAAATTTCTCTACTTTCGAGGACTTTTATTGTACATGTACAACATGAAACCTTCGCTGTAGGACTGCTGGCGTGGCAGACTTTAATACGAGCGCTGATTCGACGCTCTAACTGTCTAACAGGTACACAGCAAAAATCTCACCACACCATCACAGTGTAACATTTTTGTTCAGCAAAGCCCTTAGTGAGAAAATAATGCCATTTTTCACAACAAGAACCGCCCAACTTGACAGTATCTAGAACATCTTTAGCAGTATATTTACCCGTAATGAAAGGCTTGACTTCAGCCGTCGTCATCGGCTGTGTAAACCTGGGCCACTTATTAAAAATTTTAGAACACCCATCTTTCTTCGTGGAGCAACATGACAAAAAAGAAAATGACTCGCAGGCCACCGTGATCGTACCACCTCTTCCTCCTTCTCCTTCTCCTTACTCCTGTGGACGTCGCAAGAACAAGTGAGGAGTGGCCATCATCAGGTCTGCCTTGAGCTTGTCAGGTCTGACAACATCGCCTACTACAACTGCCCATAAAAAATTATTTTTCCAAGCTTCAAGAAAATGACAGCCGAGGCTGTGTACTCCTCGGCTCTTATCTGCTATCCCATAAAACCAAATGATCTCGTGATGGAGAAAAAGTCCGTGATCGATGAAATTAAACTATCTCAGTGATAAAACACGCACGATTACTACTATTTTCTTACAGCTTAGACTTGATTTGGTCGAGCTTAGAAATCTGAGATTCAACAAGGAAAATAAGTAATTTTCTCTGAACGACGAGGCGGAGTTTCCAGAATTTAAAAATGGTACTGCTGGAGCAATACTTATTTATACGTGACAAGTGCTAAAATAGTATTTATTAGGAAGAAGTAAGAGCAATAATAGAAAATACACTACCTATCTGAAAAATTGTTCATCAGGCACTAAATGTTTGAAATGAAAATTGTAAAAAAACTCGTGTGAGAGACTAATTTATGATCAAGAAATAAAAGTTAAGGTTGGATAAAAGAGAATTCCTTCACAATTCAGATCAAACACTACGGCGATAAAAAACTTTCATATTTCCTTTCATCATTCATGAACGGTCGCTACATTCTTCCATAAAAGTTCTATCCATACATCAGCACACATCCTGGCTTGATTTTTTTTATCTTACACACACACCCCAGCCTGCTGCTTTCAGTCTTGCATATACACCCCAGCCTGCCAGTTTCAGTGCAGAAGCAATTTTGGCCACTCCAGTTTCCAGGCCTGCGGCCGGTCACACGCGACGCTATGTGAGGGCGGCGCAGAGGACAAGCGTATAGAAAGGACCTCCAAAATAGAGCAAGAAATGTCCTCCGTCGCAGACCAGGTCTAATGCAAGGATTCGCCGCACCGTGCTGGACAGAGATTGAATGTTTGTCTAGTGTCAACTGGTTGATATGAAGCCCATTCTAACATTCTATTCGTACTAGTATACTTGCTAAAGGAGAATGAAATTAGGGAATCTTTTTGAGATCATAAAAATCTTTCTAATCTGATGATGTTCCTTCTCAGAATAGAAAAAATTACGTACAGCTTGTGAGATTATTGAAGTTCATAAGCCAGTGCTGAAGAGAATCTTTAATTGCTTTTGACTTTTCACAATAATAATCGAACATTGAAAGGTTATATTGTACCATACCGAATACACGCACTAAAATAAACTAATGAGAAACTAAACTAAAAACCTAGAGGAATGTTGATAAGCGAGAGAAATCACACTGCACAAATCATTGAAAAAAATGAATTTGTTTCTCAACGATTCCAGTACATTTAGCTCCATCTTGCGTGTCCAGAGTTTTCCATTTGAAGTCTCATGACAGATCCTCGTCGTCAAGGAATTATTTGAATTTCTTAATAGCGAAGGAAAACATAAAAATGATTCCCCCGGTGGATTGCTCCTTTCTTCATTTGAAGAAGACTTTTAACATCACAATCATGAACCTTTGTATGTACACAGATATTCTGAAATGAGGCACGAATATATCATATATTAATACAGCTAAAATTTCATATGTACAAATGTGGACAAATCCCCTCCCATCAAGTTTTGAAATCTGATCATTTGATGGAAGACTGTGAGGAGAAATAACGGAATGAGACGAAATGTCACAGATCAAGCAAATACCTGGTGAGATATTATAATGAAAAAATTACAAGCATTGCAGAACAATGAAGTTAAACTCGAGCGAACCTAGGATATTAACTCTCAACTAAAGTATAATGGTTTAACAACTATACGTCACAAATGTAAATGTTCAGTTTATTTTGAAAAAAGTGATGAATTACTGTAATAATAGTTTAATTACATAATAATGACTATAAAAGTCACAGAAACCAACTTAGGGCAGTCACAAAAAATATTTACTTCATTGTAAATTAACAATAAAATCAACAGTCTAAAGATGAGATGAGACATAAGAGCATACACAAATGAGTTCTTTGCAAGGTATCAGGTACCTTCACGGCATTAGCTGGTCCTTTTCTTCCTCGTCACACGCTCCATTGACACGTCAGGTTATATATTCGTTGTCACACCAGCTGTGACCCCGTGCTGTCTTTCGCTGGCTTGTTTACAGCCTGAACAACAGACCCAATGTGCAAAACAACTAGTAATTTTAAAATATCACAAGCAATGTACATGGAATACATTGGGCCTTGCAGTTTTTGCCTTGGCTGTTCTTAAGTACTTGGCTGAGTTCTAATCTCATATGACATGAGTAGAATAATGAAAAAAATCTTCTTGAATTCTTCTAATTCAGAAGGCTCACGACCCCTTTCTTCTTCCTCCTCCGCGTCCGAGACGAGTGAATTAGTATTAACAATGTACTTTTAAAATGACAACCCTCATAATAATTATCTAGCTAATGTCGCATACATGGAGCCGAACTGAATTACAGTTTATTACATAGGAAGAACACCAATTTTAAGAATTTTACTATTCTAACCCAAAGTAAATAGGGTAAATAAATTTATGATCGTCAATGAAAGCCTAAGTTCCAAAGAATTTCAGAACCATGATACCCAGAGAAGTACAGTGGGTTTTAAAAATAAGTCATCTTGCTCTCTCTTTGCCGTTATTGGATGGAAGAGAAAGCTAACTTTGGGGAGACGCGAGCATATTGCGCAACTTGAATCCAATACCGGAGGCAAAATTCAGTTTCAATCGCAAAAATGCGTAAGTCTCGTCTTCCCTCTTGAGCAAGTTTCCTATAAAGATATAAGGACGAGACTGTTAAAATTGACCTGTTTTGCTAGGACTAGCGGTAGGTGCTCGAAGTGAGTTACGGAGCACTCACACCCAAGTTATCCTAGTTTGCTTGTTCGAGGCACGCTGGTAGGACGACTATCAACAGTCGCCTATACCAACAGCTCCGAACGTTCATTTCACAAACTAATCAAAGCTTTTGGTGATTCATTAACAACGGTTATACAGTTGCAAGTAATTGGTGGTTTATATCCAGGTAAACAAGCTGGCCGTTTGCAGACATATATCATCTGAATCGTTGTATCGTCGTTAGGGAAAGAGTTACATGCTCTCAGCAAACGGCGAGCGACTAAGTGAGGCGGAGCGCGTTATGGTTCAGGGCACGCAATTTGCTCATGAATTTTGTTCGCAATGCTTTTCCTGCTCATTTATCCTCATTTTAGTTCACGTGCGTATCTTAAAAGAATTATTAGCAAATTCAACAATGTATTTCATTTATTAAGATTTATACTTTTCAGAACCAATTAGTATAAATGGGAAGCCTAAAATGTTAAGTAGGAGACCATTTGAAATTTATCGAAGAAGAGAAGAAGGAAAGGAATGTAGCAACACTTCAGACTCTCATTTGATTCAGTCAAGTCTAACAATTAACAAACCCAGGCTCAGGTCGCCTCCGTAAGATGACCCAAACCTAACATTCCTCACATTACCTTAGCGAGCAGACCTTTCAACTTCAGAGAAGGTGAAAATTTTTAACCCTTTCATTATTGCAATTATCAAAACTGATCTCGTTGAATTTTCTTATTAAAATGATAATGACGAGTTGGAAACAAATGACGGTTTGTGAGTACAGTCACTTGAACAAGCATCAAGAATTATGTTCTAGATACAATGAATACTCTCCTTGGAAATGAAACAAATTTATTAGATTACTTCTATTCAGTGTTCGATAGACGCGCATTTCAGACCTTTACATTCATATTTTAAAGGGAAGTGCATATGATACATCAACTTTTGAACGACAAAGAAAGTTATTGAGGTACTCTCTACAAGTTGTTGATATCGATGCATTACATAGAAAGAAAGTTGCATTTTATACCGCACTGCAAACAGTTATAACATAAGGTAGACTAATAACGAACCTCTTAATTCGTGCTCATTTTAGTTCTAACAAATCCTAAATGGATTTGATAAATTACCGCCAGAGTAAGAGCATTACTTCTGAGTCAGCCTGCAAGAAAAAATTTATCAAATCCATGGCCGAAATTGTGCCGGCCTCGAAAAACAGAGCAATAATTGAAATGGTGGTGGTCGCAAGTTGTAGCACAACCATTGCCTCGCTCTATACAAAGTGAATGGGAGGAAAATAGGCTCTGACTAATGCACTATTTGTCTTGACAGGCTATGACTGTTCTCAAACCAAATTCCGTGGATTGAAACCCTGCTAGTAAGCATACAGAACAAAGTTTTGTATGAAATATGGTTTTCCATGAAGTAACAAATAAATGCTCATAATTACATTAGAAATAGTATAAATATTGACAAGTACGGTTCCACAAGTCTGAAAATGTCTATGAACTAAGTATTTCATTTAAATATTATGAAAAATATCTGCATGAATTCTGGAGCAAGCCGAGCAACCAGCCATGTACATACAGTAGCTTTATAGGAAGTTTACAGTAAGTATTTCTATCTAAAATAAATTTTCTTAGAATGAAAAACTGTAAAAATTAGCGTAAAGCACTCGCCTTGCAAGCTCATCAAGCTATCATCATGCAGACACATAATGCTCACTGACATCCAGTTATTCAATGACCATGTAGCACCCAAGCTAACAGAAATAAGCCCTTCGTAAACAAAAAAAAACTACGATAAAAACTTGCAATAGGAATGTTAGTATAAAGACCAGACAGAGGTTGCCTGAAAAATTCCTAATATGCATGTAGAACTGTGGTGGTTCCGCCTCACCACCAGGAAAGTTTCAACAAGGTACCGGTCGAATGTTAATTATCTTCCGACGACCACGCAAACCACATCAGGCTTAGAGTAGGCCTCCGTCTAGACTCACACCATCTTCCTTGTTTAAGTCAAATTTCTGAATGCGTTCTTGCATGAATAATTTTTTTAAGCTGATAGCAAAGAACTCTACATCTATGACCCTTGTAAGATATCAAGCTCCATGGGAAATAATGAGAAATCTTTAGTTCGAAATTTCACACTTCATGATGTGTTCAATAGAACGCTTTAATTTTTCGATATGAAACCTCTTTATTTTCGCCGTGCAATCAAAGTGCATGTCTAGGCTAAGTGTGTATCTAGGCAGACTGCGTGCCTAGACAAAAAAAAGCAATCGCAGAAGCGACACTCGACCTCTATTCATTGCTGTGGTGCTTGCTTGCAAGAGCGCCTCGTACATCGTATGAGCTGCAGAATAAATTCGAGAAACAAAGTTACACATCAAAGGCGCGCAAGTTAAAACAGTTAAGACAAGCGCACCGAAGTCGCTAGTTTAGTAGAATGCAAAACGCCCGTTACTCACATTACCCTGCGCCGCGTTCGCTGGGCTGACCTGGGGCGAGGGCGTTGTGTGGATTTATCGAGCAGGTCTTGGCAATTACGAGGCTCCTGGAAACCGTTTCTGCCTCACCCGCTCTATCGCATCTCATTTACGAGGCCCAGCTTCAAGAAGTTTGACACAATGAAATTTTACTGAGCTCCACGTTGTTCGAGAAACGTACTTTATTTCATGCAAATTAAAAACCTAATTAATACCTGAAAACTTTAACCTTGGGGGGTATTGTGTGCCAGAGAAATTTCTTATCATCTGCTTAATGACATATGCTCGGCTGGTATTTATTACAGAATCCTAACCCACTAGCAAAGCCTAATTATGAGTTCACTGAAGCTCACGTAATCAACTTCTTTGCCTTATCACAACTTTACAGGGTATATTAGAGCATTACTGGCCTAACTTGCCCAGTCAATGTTCAGTGCATTGAATCTTACGGAGCTTCGTAATGAGGTACACAGGCCGCCTCACTTTAATTAGCGGCGCCATTACGCACGCTATGTCAAGTGAGCTGCATTGTCCTCCAGCTTCCCTGGACGACAAAATCAAGAGTGACATTTGCTTCAGGCACGCGCCACTCTCACCTCCTGGATTCTGAAGAACGAGGAGCACCAGAAGGGGTTAATAAAAATTTGACAAATGTATTAAGGGCATCTCCACGAAGACGTCCAGGATGGAAATTTGAGTAAAATTTCACAATCGTCAAATTAGTGGTTTTAATATTTTTTCACAATGAATATGCGTGAAGAGCGACTGAACGAGCTCCTAGAAAACAAAACATTCACGAGCTTATGAATATGAAATCACTAGAAACGACCAACGGAGTCACAGAAGGCTTCATCGTAATCATTTAAAGCACGCGACAGTAAGCCGCCTAAAACTCATCGTCCAGAAGCATAGAACAAAAAGAGCACAAACACATTTCGAGACAAAGCTATCAATTTCATGAGCTGAAGTTATTGCCTCAATAGTTAAAACAAGACTTCAAAAATCTGCACCATTCCTATCATATAACTACCAATATAATGCTGATAATTTTTATAGATGTTCATGAAACGTTCTTTAACAAGTTAACTGAAACATTTCACATGTTCGGTTATGTTTCACTTCTTGTACCTTGGTCGGCAGAGCTCGCAAAAAGAGACAGGACAAGCATTCTGAGAAGAGAAGGTAGAATGAGAAAACGTAAAAAAACGAGGATATCTGTGAACAGCTCTGATGCACGGGACGCTGGTTTCAAACCAAAAAAAAAATAGGAACGTGTTTAAAGAAACAAAGTACATAGTTACTAAACACGGAGCCGACTCGTACAACAACCATTTTTCATTCGTGTATTAGTGGTCAAGGGTCCTTAAGGTTAACACCAAGTGTCATCAATAAATTGAAGAGGACGGACTCGTTAGAACAACGCAAGGGATGAGCTTAGAAATCCAATATTTCCCCCAGCACCAGCAGCAGCAACAGCAACAGCAGTAGCAACAGCAGTAGCAACAGCAGCAGCAACAGCAGCAGCAACAACAGCAGCAACAACAACAACAGCAACAGCAGCAACAACAACAACAGCAACAACAGCAGCAACAACAACAACAGCTAGTCCCCAAAAATAAGCTGAAAGAAAATATCCGACAGCGCATCCTCCTTTACTAGCCTGCATTATTGACAAGAAGTGCAGTTTCTTTTATGTTGTCTCTAATAAGTGTGAAGCCTCTCTCAATATAAAGCGATCGATACTTTTAACTCATTCACACATGTAGGGAAGTGCTTGCTAGTGTGTATTCAACTAATTCATAAGAGCAAAGTATAAAACAATTAGGTAGCATCAAGTGACTCTTTGCCCAGAAAATTAGCATAATTGAAGTTGGAGAAACTAACAAGAAGAGTGAGGAGTAGTAGCGAGGTCTCTGAAGGAAGACGAGTGTCGGGTTCTATAGCAACTCGCCTGGCAGTCTGGGAGCCAACAGTTTTTGTGGAGCAGCTAATCATATGAGTTGAAGAACGCAAGTAATGGACTTGTTCCATTAAAAGTAATTAGAACTATAATTTACAGACATTGAATCATCATTTATTTAAACAATGGAAGTGAGTAGGACGCTTTATGCTGATGAATACGCCCTCAAAAAGATATTGACCACAACTTTCTATCAGTCACTTTTATCATGACTATTTTATACCTTTAAGGTGGAAAGTAGCCTCGGAACAGTTACTCATGATAGCGACAAATTACAAACAAAAGTAAGAATTAATAAAAGAGAAAAAAGTATCGCAGCCGACCAGGCTGGAGGTCGGTTTCAAGATACAAAAGCACACCAGCAAAATGAAAATAAAACACGAACAGTAGATGAAAAAATATATTTTCTCTTCGTAATTATGATAAGTACGCCAATAACAGGCTCTGGTGGAAATATTTTGATAATGCTGTGAGCACCTGCAAAGTTACCCCCGAATACAGATAACAGTCACAGTGCACCGAGATCACACACACACACCAGCACCTCCTTCTTCAGCGACTTGGGTACTCCAGTGTCCAAAAATTTAGACAACTGGGAAAAGAAATGTAAGAAAACGTTTGAGATGAGCTAGGGGGACACGAAATTAGAAAATGTGTCGGTAAAAGTATTATTTAAGAAGAATGAAATTGACACAAGGTATGGAAAAGGAAATTAAAATACGAGTAAATTAAAGAACTTTGAGCTGTGTAAAATACACCATTGTGCCAGGGTGCTAAAGAAGACATGAGAAGCTGCTTCAAAGAACTTCATGCGAGGCATGTGTATTCAATCGTCTATATTTTTAAATCCAATAATAATTTGAGAATAGAAAAATGTTTGAGCTCTCAGATGAAAAACCAGCGAAAAAGAAATTCTTATCAGAGCATGAATACATTGCTGCAACCAAGCACTCCAAAAAAAAACAATTAATGATATTCGTATTTTTTTATTCCAAAATACTTTTGTGTGTGCATGAGAACACCAAGTTACACTCTGATACCAGGCTCCACAAAGCAATTCCCTTGGAATCTCGGACCTGCACTCGCTTCCTTTCTCTCCACAAACACAGGAATCATAAGAACGCAACCTCAACAAACACTTCGATAATTTTGGCCGGGAAAATTGCCATGCTAGAGCAGAGTTTCATACTATAAACTTAATAGAGTTGAGTTCTAGGTAATAAGAAAAGAACATAATACAATTAAATATGCTCTGAATAACCGTCACGTAAACAATGAATTTACTGGAAGATACCAAAACTTTTGACGGTCGTCCATAAAATTCTGAAGATATAAGCATCCAAATGTCCGACGGGTAGCAAAAATGATATAAGTAATCTCAGGAAGCGTGCATTTGAGGCTAACAGCACTCAGCCTTAGAAGAGCAGCACGATGTGTGCAGCAGTGTTAGAGTGGCTCGTTTTGAAAGAAAAAGCGCTAAACTCTGCACACGGAAAATAAAAGAAACAGACGACCTTAAACTCATTGTTAACACAAACGAGCAGACCAGCGACCCGTCTAGACTAATAAAAAGTTCGGTAAAAACGAACAATTTTAAAACATCCGGAACGACATCGAAACATCGACGACACGAAAACAAACATAAACCACAAGGACCACCACTGACAAAAAGGGTTTCGTTAAAGGAAAAACAAAATGCTAAACGAAAGACCAAATTTCTTTGATCCCATCGAATGCGGCAGAAAGTAACATTTTTCGGAGTTGCTCGAGTCCAAAGCATGATAAGAAGATTTGATTTTCTCTTCGTTTCATCAGTTCCTTAAGACATTACTGGGTGCCATGTTACGGTCAAAAAACGAGGTCATTTCTTACATGAGGATGACCAACTTATAGCTACGTGAAAAGAGCTGCATTTCTAAGAATGATCATTCGTATTCAAAATAAGCTGCACTAAACCTTTCGGAAAATATCTAAATAGGAATACTGTTCGTAGTTCTAAACTAATGCCAAGAACTTGCAGTAAGAAAAACTCAATATTAGGCGTACTGGATTTTTAGCAATGTACATAGTATATCTCGTCCTACAATGTTAACAAACGCATTAAGGGCCAAGAAATTGTCATGGTTCATCAGGTCAAAAATATCTTGATTGAAGGTAGCATTTACAAGCCTCTTCAGTATTCTTTCACAAACTCAATTCAAAAAATTGAAGGGAAAATAATGCTACTAAACAAACATTTTTTCTTGAAGGAGTTATACTCAGATATCCTGAGCTTGATTGGATCGTCGAGTGGAGATTGTTGTATTCTATTCGAAACTTAATACATCATTTTACATGCAAAATAGCAACTCGGCCTCATTAGTAACGAACTTATTTACTTCAATGATGGTTTACCGTATTCCTAGTGAAAGAAGCCGTACTGATTCGAGCGATTAAGCCGGACATATCCTATCTCAGGGGTGTGGAGCCTGTAACCTTAAAGCAGCATGCGGCCTTTCAAGTCATTAAGCTCGGCCTTCTGTGGGCTGTCGAGAAAAATAATAAAAATATATGAAATTGTTCATAAGATATTTGCTGTTTTCTCATCTTTTCTATGTAGTGTACAAACTTTCATGTAAATTATAAATGGAGTTATGTCACAATAGTTGTAAAATATTTATTATAAAGTACAATGCATATCTATTGTTAGAGGCCTTTTTGAGGAGTGGATGTTGTTAATGCGGCCTTTACTCAAAGAAAGGCTCCCCATCCTTGTCCTAGCTCACGCCTACTGCCCCATCAACACCTGCAGCGCGCGGGAGATCACAATAAAATAAGCTGAAGAGACAAAAATGATACAGAAAGTAACTTAAAAAATAGAAAAATATCTTTTCTTTCTCGTATTTTTCGAGTAAGCCCAGCGTTTATGCTCATAGGAGCAAAAACACATCTCACCTACAGAAAGCCCTACCATTTATTTGCCAGCATGAGACAAACTGTTCTGTTTTGAGGTACAGTATTCAACAGTTATCGATACTATAAAATTACTCTGTAGAGTAAAGTACACTGAGCACTTTCATGAATCTTCTGTCAAAGACACTCCTAATACAATGATCTCCTAAACTTAAATTGCTTTAACTTGTAGCATCTGACAACGAATAATATTATACCCGTGCTCTACATTCCAGTGATCCATTCCATTGCTCCTGGACTGTTTTATAGATATGTCTAGTTCTAATCGTTTATTGCTGTATGTAGATTACAGTTGTAGATATGCATGACAAAAATAAACGCCGATTTCGAGTCAGTGGTTTATTACGTAAAGTTTATCACCATCTAGGCTCAAAAAATTATCTATACAGAGAGAATATGAATAAAAAAGTAAATATATACGGCCCGAAAAGACTACGGCGAAGATCGGTCACACGGTAACTCAATTTCGAGAGAGAAAAAGAAGAAACAGAAGGGGCTGAGCAAAATGCTCAACCAAATCACACACAGCCTCATTTAATACGTATTACATAATTTTTCCGCAGTTAGTGAGGACCATCACTCATGAATGTCAATTCTGAGTAGTATCGTGACAAGCAGAGAGAGCTATCAGCATATCCTGCTGATCTACTTTTAGACCCACACTCCTCTCAATAAAAAAAACAGGTCCCCATAATGTGCTTGAAGATTCACTACGGAGTTCCAGTTTCCTCTAAAGTATCTATGTACTACTACAAGCTTAAAAATTAAATATTGGGAATAAAAACTGGAAATATGTTGTAGAATAAAAACATGAACAAGCCTACGAAAGCCACTAATCGAATTACCTGGCCTTATTACATTTTACGCACAAATTCTGGTTTGGTGACTGTGAACTTAATGTCAGTTCTATGTGAGACACTACAGCGTAACTTTGGCAATGATAAACATCCATGAGAAATCAATTTCAAGACATTTCGGGCTCCCACCATTAATTTTGATAGTAGAAAATAGAGAGGCCACGGTACCTTTCCAGTAAAATGAGAGATGCATTCAGGACTGCCAGATCCTCCTAGAACTAATTACAGGCAATACCTCGGGCTAAATGACCGAACAAAGCAGGCTGCCCCAGGTGCCCTTCACGACGCGCAAGAAACGCTTGTAGGGCAGGACGGAGTTGTAGCACACATTTTCAGCTTAATAGCGTTCTCGACTGCAGTGGTGACAGTAACTGCGGTAATTAAAGCAAATTCCAAGGGGAACGTGCTAGCATCAGGCAGGAATCTGCCTCCAGAGAAAGGAAGCGACGAAGTATTCTTTCGATTAAGCACAACAGCGGTGTATCTTGAAGACGATAATTTCTTGACGCTTTGTATTTCAATTCAAAGCCATTCTCTGAGAAAACTTCAGGTGGCCCCATTAATGTGTTTCTATACATAAAAGTTATCGCATAAAATATTGTTCATGCTAAGAGAGATAAGAGTGTCGTCAGACTAGTTTCGAGGCGACAGTCGCTTTACAGAACTGAGCTCAGCCATGAATTACAGCTCGGACACTGAAGTGGAGCTTCAAAAGAGATACTTAAGTACAAAGTTGGTGCTCATACATGTCCTCATACACGTCCGAAGTTAAAAAAAACACATTCAATACTACTCACGATTTAAATGAATGATATAAGCGTCCTAAATACTCAAAAATTGCTATTTGAAATTCAAATTCAAATGACAAGTTGAACGCTTTTGCACGCAAACGGATTCGAGCGCAATGTTTCCAATATCGGGTAGGGTTTGTTACTTAAGGTGCTATATTCGTAGCTAATTCGTGACTAACTTGCCGAAGTTGCTGTTTAGACTTGAGATCAGAGATATTTCCCGCAAGAAAGTGCCACAATTGCGATCGAGAATGGCATGCAAGTCCGCAGTTAACTCTAATAATACTTATTGCATGTACTGCGCACGAACCCGCTGGTCTCTCGGGTGACATTCTGACGTTTCTCAGTACTTCGCATTGAATTTCAAATGCTCCACAAAACGAGTAGACGAGAACAATCGGAAGAGAAAAAAAGGTTCATCATGATTTTAGTCAACAGCTTAAGATGACGTACACCAAATGACACGGCTTAGGCTAAACTGTAATGTATATAAAACAGTTGTTGGCGTAACTGTAATTGGCCGTGTACAGAGTAATTAAAATATATTTGAGTAAATAAATACGCATTAATGAATATTTATTAGTTGAATTATAAGAAATATAAATTTAGAGGTGGGAACATTTCATATAATATGAAGTAATATACAACTCATGAATTAAAAAGTATAGTCAGGCATTAACTACACAAATCACGCAAGCAAGTTCAGTTCTGCTCGTCAGATATTACACTGTTATGATTAAATTTGGTAGTGCAGAAAGGTTCTGGAATTTACAATGAAGTTATTAACTGCTTTAACTAGGAATGAAAATTATTTTTCAACAATAAAGTGAATTCAAATTTTTTTTCCGCACTAGTGAAAATTTAGTATTTATAAGGAAAAATTTCATCAGTGACAATAGCGGTGCATCGTGGATAACGCATCACGTATAATGCATTATAAATATCGTCCAATAGCCTCCTGGGCAGCGCCTCACAGATAATGCAGTAGACAATGTGTTGCAATCTGCATGCCACTGCACCTTGAGCTAAACTCAGCCGAAAACAGATTGCTCAAAATGCAACACATCCTGGTGAAGCGCTTCATCTTGCGCGCCACAATGTGGAAAGTCACTCAAGATATTTTTGGCAGAAATTTTTTTACTCTAGTCTGCTCTCTTTCATAGGAGAGTGAATTAGCTTAAAGTATATAGATGGCTTCACCATGAACAAATTTTATAAAAATGACTGTAGGATATCTAGTTTTTGAAATACGAACAGAGGCTGTATTTTCACAGCTGCCAAAGTATTAGCAATTTTGCAGCAAGACTTGCTTTACACCCTGAATTCAGGTGCAGAACAGGACGGATGCATGTCATCCAGTGCAGACAGCTTGCTGCAATAGAGTACAGTTAAACGACTTGAAAATTAGAAAGGGAAATACATGACAGGGCACACATCACCGAACACAACTAATGAAAACTCATTGCTAAAATTGTGGTTACCATTTCTTTACATTCTATCAACGATTGGACGAATCAGAGGGAAGAAAATTTCCCAAAACTAGCAAAAAAAAGAAATCTAGATCATTGCCTCTTGTGCAAAAGCAAGCCACGTTTTTCTACGAGGTCCATAACAAGAGTGTAAACTCCTATTACAACTAGAGTCTCAGCCCCAGAAACTAAAACATAACATTTCTTACGTTTTTCCTCTGCAACAAATACAAAAGAGATGTTTCTCAGTGAAAAATGCCCTAATTTATGAAGAGAGACCAAATTTAAAGGGCTGTCATAAACAGAAGTCATTCCAGCGCCTAGAAATGGAAGCTCGTTGCCGTCGCTTACCAAAAACCGTCAACAGAAAAACATTATTGGAGTCTAACTTTTTGTAACTTCATAGTCCTCAAAATGAAGCTATAAACTAACCCTGAAATCCGGAAGCACTCCAATTGCTCGTAAATTACTGCCTACTACCTGTGCTGGCACAACTAAGCAAGTAATGTATGTCCAATTTATAGCATCATCCTAATTATATCACGTCAATTCTAAATACACGTGTTCGGAGGAGTTTTTTTTCGCGGAAACTGAAAATTATGAGATTTGCCAACTCTACGATTCACGGTTTGCATAAATTGACTTATAAAAGTAAGTCAGTGATACAAAGAGATAACAACGCTTGAAACTTATTGTTTAGAAAAAAATAGCAGCACATGCATAAAAATTAAGTTGTAATATACGTATGCGTAAACGTAATGCATAATTTAATGAAGACTTTAGATTTAAACGAACGGTCTTAGAAGCGAAAACAGAGCAATCTTTCAAGTTAATTAGAGTACGCACAGGTAGTGCATGGATTATTTATCAGATTTTTCAACGGTTGCTACCATATCATAATTAGTGCGTCAATTATTGACTATTATTATTAGATTAAAAATAACAATCATAATTGTAATCCGCGATTTACATGTCTTACGCCACATCCAAACATAACCTACATTAATTTAGATATTTTGCTACCTGAAGAGAACCAAAGGACGTAACCAAAGAAATCTAACATCCATTATACTTTTCAATTCAATCTGTTATTGTATCATTTCTCCCTCGTAACTTCAAATATTTATTGAACAGGTCATTCCGCTGCTACGCGTCTTATAGTATTTCATACCTCCATCGTAGCGACGTACATATATATTAGGTCAACAAATTCTCCATTCAATATTTAAGCAGATTAATGATGCATTAAATCTCAATTGCAAATTACCAGCTGTTCAAGAGCAAGTAGGGAATATCATTCCCTGCCTGTGAACTTGCGTTCCTCATGAGTGGGCCTCACTAGCTACTGACTAACAGCACCACATGAGAAACCTAGCTAGCAGCACGAACATGGCTTCTGGCTGTTGTTTACGTAAGCTTCGTCTTACTGCTTCTCCCTTGTTGTTCGCATACACGAAATGGTCGTGTATTCTATTAAAATGTTTTCGACGGATGATTTCGTATTTTTCGTTCTTCAATTTCTCGTTTCTTCCAGAAACTCGTTGCCACTCTTGAAATACCTTTTGGGTCGTAGCGTTATTAAAACACATTTCATCTATTCGACAGAATATAACTGCTCATAGGAGGGAATAAACTATTCCTACGGATAAGTTATCGTGTTCGGTCTATTATGGCTTCTGACTTGTATGGGAAGCTGGTCTGCACTATTAGGGTTGTGTCGAACGTACGACAACTCGGCCATATTGACAGCGCAGCTGCAGCCACTGCAGTTTCAGTCGAACGCTTTGAAATTTAGCGGCGGTCGCTTGAGGTGTGACTCCTGGCCCCAATATTGTTTCTTGCTGTGAGTGTAAGCGAGAATTGTGTTGCTGAAGTTAAGTGCAGTGAAATTCATGTCAAGTGTAACTTCTCACCCAATAAATACGTGACTTCAGTATAATTTCATTTTACTAATGAGTGGTACAGGCTGTGCCAGCCGTAACATGTTCGTACTTGACTGCCTGTTCTAGATTATAATTTGGACATATTTTAATGCTAGTGATTCTGAAACAAGGGTCAGGTCTGATAACACAATATCACAAGTGGGAAACTTCAGAGTGAAGTTTCCTGTGTTCCTACACTGCAGTTTAACAATGAGTTATCGTTTAAATTTTCATTGAGATTCAGTGATTAGAGCGTCAGGTGTTAAAACGATTTGTCGTGAATATTTACTGCAAATTTTCCAATTTCTTTGGGCACCCATTATTTTTCTAGTTAACATTTACTTTGGCTCGACGACTCATATACCTTATATTTAGTTTTGTTCGTTCAAATTCTGCACTTCTATTAACACACTGCGAAAAGCAAGTTACGTTTTGACTGTGAGATGTAATATCGTGGTGGTTTGTACGAGTGTATTTTACTTTATAGTACCAATTTATGTATAATAAAAATGTTCGATATACATTAGGTTAATTCAGAAACTTTAAAATTACAAAACAAAACTGTAGTTGGATGGATAGATGACAGCTGTATATCTTATAATTTGTCTCTATCATTCTCCTAAAATCTTATTCAGATCTTACCATCACCACGAAGGAACTCAGATTTGAGCTAACCAAGCTCTGTTTTGTTCATATGGTAAAAATTCATTCCTGACGGCGTTACAACTTTTACTACGTCTCGGAAGCTCACTTCTAACTTATATCGAGAATTCATGAGCATTCTAAATGAAGAATTTGGAGCATGCACGCCATGAAAAAATTATTTCTTTCGGTGGCTATTTTAAGGCATTTGTAGAAATAAATCCTGCGTGATCATTGCTTGGTGGCAAGGTTTGTGAGGAAGCAAGAGCTTGGCATTGGAGTTAAGCGAGTTACGACTCGACTCCTGCTCTAGTTGCAGATCCTGCAGCTTGAAGCAAAGCCCCATCATGAGCTGGCAAAGTCCGGACTCTGAAGCCCAGCGTAAGGCCGTTCTTCCTGGTGGTGATATGCCTGGTCCGTTGCTTCCAATATTCCAGGCAAGCATTTACTGCGCACGCCTCATTCTTTCCTTATCAATACACCAGTTTGCAATACTACGAAAACCAAACTTACAAAATAATGTAAGCAATGAAAAGCAAAATAATGCTAACAATGAGAAGCAAAATAATGCG
Source organism: Trinorchestia longiramus (assembly GCA_006783055.1). Classification (NCBI taxonomy): domain Eukaryota; kingdom Metazoa; phylum Arthropoda; class Malacostraca; order Amphipoda; family Talitridae; genus Trinorchestia; species Trinorchestia longiramus. The sequence continues at coordinate 22,746 of VCRD01000984.1, read as the reverse complement.
AACAGTGAGCAGCAGAATAATGTGAAGAATAGGAAGCAAAATAATTAGACTATGAGCAGCAAAATAATGTGAACAATGAGCAGCAAAATAATGTGAAGCATGAGAAGCAAAATAATGTAGACCATGAGAAGCAAAATAATGTAAACCATGAGAAGCAAAATGTCTTCACTGCATGTTCAAAGTTTCATCTGATTTGCAAGGAAATCGAGCCGCCTTTTATTACAATTAAGACTTATTAAGGTATACATGTTTCATTACCTTAACGGATGAAGCGCTCAATCATAAGTAACTATTGGTCTTAATTAAATCCATATTGGAAATCTAAAAGCTATTGAACATTTATGCTCATTCTCTTCAGAAATAATTCTATTTTCACAACAGGGTGATTCATCATCTCATATTTAATCTGGCAAGGATGAAACAAAATTTTACTGTGACAAAATTCTTCACTTTTTCGGACTGATGATATTTTGTAAAAAAATGAAAATCTACCTTGCAGTACTCGTGATTCACCAATCGATATGACTAAACGTGAAATATATACTACCATTTCGCATTACTTTTACAATCTCCTGTGAGTAATTTCGCTAACAAAAACACGTTGAGATTTTCCTACTCATAATTATACATGCGGTTTCCTAAAACACGAGTTTTAATTTTTTAATATTTCACAGACTTCACAAAATGAAAATCTTATACTAGGGAAAAGCGTTACTACGGATGAAAATATTCCGACATCGTGCGTTTTTTTTCACGTGAAGCACATGGAACACTTTATTTTAGAGCAGAAGTTCTACCACTGATTCGCAGTATGAGTGTGGTTTCTAGGTGATCCACGACTCGCATACGACTGTCATAATAAATACTTACATACTCTACAGAGTATAATATTAGAACCAATATTTATCATCAATAATGCATAGATAAATATGAATATCTTAATTCTAATTCTTTATTTTATCACCAATTTTGATCATACACTCTAAGTGAGACAACGCCATTACACTGAAGTAACACAGACGTATTTCTGTGTAATACACAAGGGATAAGCCAAATCCGAGCATTCTGCATGATAAACAAACTGCAGGCAAGTCTATTAGAAAAAAATTTATACTCTACGTCCACAAGGAAGTAGTATTTAAGTTTAAACAAGGGTCTAATAGTTCATTCCTATTAAAATGAATCGGCGTCAAGGGTTGGATACATTTTCGAATTACCCATCGTAGTCTTTGCGCGAGGCAAAACTTTTAGGGAACAAATTTGGAAGACACCCTTATAGACGAAACATCGCTAGAGCCTTGCAAATCCATCTTTTTGGATGCCATACTGCCGTCTTAAATAAGGCCAAGACTTCCCACACTTCTTGGTCTCACGCCCCCTAAATCAGCTCCGACTCTCGTATTCGGTCTTCCGTCTCACCGCCGCACATAACTCGTCTTTACCGCGCCGCTGGGCATACTTGACACCAGAACGCATTTCTGTCTACAGAAACTTAAATTGATCGTATTTAATTTCATTCGAGTTTAACATGTGCCATAAAAACAGAACTGATTGAGTCTATTGTGCACGCAGTGTTTCCAAAACGAGGAAATCTGCCGTGAGGCCGCATTCCGCTGCAACTTTAACTTGCAGATATGTTTGCTCTCTTTTCTGGCTTACAGTTTGAGTTTTTCAAATCTATGGAGGTGTTCACAGCTCAATAAGAGTTCTAAATTAGTTTTCAAAGCCGAGAATGGCCCAGTTCGCTCAAGTTGAATGTGATGTTCGAAAACTATTTTTAACTTTATTGCATTTCTGTTTCTCCTGTTCTTCCGGTAACGTCTTCGCAGTTAAACCTGAATTTTGGCACTAGTTCAGTAGGGGTGCAAAGTTGAAAGAACTGTCTAGAAAGAATTTCTGGATACCTAAAAAATCTTAGAATATTTCTTTAGGTATGCGACATCGTGTACGACAACCATTGTACGATCTCGTATTTACTTGAGATCGTTTCAAGCTATAGTTATACAAGTTATAATTTAGAAGCCAAAAACCACAATTTCAAATCGAATAGAATTAAGTTTTATTGGGTGCAAATAACTAGGCTCACTGCACTAATGAAGCCGCTGATCAGTCACGCAAGCTCATCCACCATCAGATACCCCATACGTCAACTGTGATCCAATGGTGCTCTAGCATCCCAGTCAATAGTTTTGTTCATATCTCCAGATATCAGCACTTTGAATTCTTCATCATTCAGTGGTTGCTTATTCACTTGTGTGTGGAATAACACACAAAATTACATATCCAAAGTAACTATGGGAGCACTAGTGTTTTTAATGAATGTGTATTTTATGATTTCGGTGACACATTAGACCGAGATTGATACAGAACACAAGGATTCGACTTAATACACTATTTGCAGAACAAATTTGCAACTTTATCACTTCAGTGGTATTGATAACAGTACCAAGTGTTACAAAACTAAAATACTAATTTTTAACTCCCCCTCAAATACTGAACGTAACAAAATATTGAAAAATCTTTTGACAAGAATAGGCGCTTGGCTTTAGACAATAAACGAAAAAATGATAATCAGTGCAGGGATATGCAACGCAGTACAGCAAGATACGCAGAAGCTTCGTCTAAAACATTCTTACTGGTCTGGTGTCCGATACTTTACTGCCACCGTGGGCATCAAGACGGAAATCAACGATCTCGGGACCATGAAGGGCAGCAAGATTTTGTCCAAGAAAACTTCGCGTGTCGAAGGCTTTGACGAAACGGCACGCATCCGGCAAATATACACTTGGCAGCATAACTTTTGTTGAGGCCCGAACCAAATTTTCGTCTGCGCAATTGTATGTCATATCTGCGAATTCGACTCGTCAAAAGTAGGTGAAGTGGCCCAGAGAGAAAAGTTCCCATACACAGAAGCCGTCTCTATACAGAGAAGGCATGATTTCGGAGATCAAAAGACGAGAAAAAATTGTTTCCAAAAAGAGCGAGGAAGTGGGAGCAATCACTGACTTCATGGAGCGGCGTGTTCCTAAGATGTTGCGGTTCTTCTAGGCCAAAAAAAAAAGAATCACAAGCTTAGATTACAGCAAAGGCTTAGTCTTCGAATGGTAGACGAAATTGGATGGTTTTCCTAATCTGTACTACCCGAAAAGAAAAACAAAGAATTGAGTGTTGGATACGAACAAGTTCTTGACAAAAAAGATGTCATATTTAATAACGGATGCTCCAATATTTTTTGTTTCACATGTTCTTAAAAAGCTTAGATAAACTGTTGCATGCTAGTATTATTAGTGAAAGAACCCTATATATTAGAATTACACTCAAACTAGTTTCATTTTTCGTTGATAGAAAATGATACGAACTAAAGATTTTGATTTATGTATACGTAATTACATTTGGGTATCCCTTCGTACCAGCTTCGGGACTGCCACCATAACTTGTGACTAAATAGCGTGTGACACAGACAAGTAGATAATAATTATCATTTAACCGCAATTACGTAACCGAACTAAGTAGTTCGTGGAAATTTCAGGGCTTAAAAGTGATAAAAATAAGGATTTTCAATCCATAATTGCGTTGTAAGTTTGATTAGATTCGACTAATTTGAACTCTGTTGGGGCATATGTAAAGGGTTGATGATTTACAACGTATTATTTTGTTTTTAATTAATAATTTTCATGTATAGATACAGAACTTCCATTCTATATCGTATCTACCGATAACATGGGCGGGATAGTGCCCGTAGAAATTTTACAGTTTATAAGTGATAAAATTAAGGATCTATGAAATAAAATACATTTTTCAGTTTTACCCCCGGTACTATAAGAACCTGAATATTTTTCACGAATATATGCAGAACTTCTATTCTGTTTCTTATTTAACACGTTAACCGCCATGCCTGATATCAGAGATTTGTCACTACCGCCACGACTTTACCATTTTACGACTTTATCATTTAACCTTCCGTAAATATTTTAAATTAATTTTTGAAAATAATTATTAAAAATTTGGAAATGTACCACCGGTGGGACATGCGGCGGTAAGTGAAACCCTCAAATGTACCACCGGTGGTACATGTGGCGGTTAACGTGTTAAAGATAACTATTCTAACGTTCCTCCTGAGTAGATGAGGCATAGAAATAACGCATACTGTATGTAGATTTGGTGGAAGGATTAACATTTAATGTAGCTCAGAAAAGGATGCAATCGAGTATAGTAACATCAGATGATTAATGGCAAATGCAAAACAAGCCTTAATATTTTTAACAATATTGAAATAAATAAACAATGAACATAATTTGAGGTTGGAAAATTTAGCAACCGTTATTCAGTGATAAAATGGTGGCAAAACAAGGTAATTGCTAACGTTACTTCAATTCGACACAAATTAAAAAAATCTTTCTCGCAAGTTACAACAAGGGCCTGTTATTGGTTTACATTATATGCTAGTCTACAGATATGAATATGGATCAATATTAAAATGGATTTTCGTAACTTATTGGACGTTAATTCCTATCTGGTCATTAAAATTTTCCAATAAAATCGAAGTCATCCAATCGACAAATTCTTTGAAAATAATTTTCCAGCAGTAGCGCTAAACATAAAATACAAAAAGCCAGATAAAATAAAAGCCTGATGAAATATTTTCCAAGTCAATTGCATGCAAATTTGCTTGCAACAGATAAGTTCCTACCGCAAAATGAAAAGGGAGAACTATTAATATAATAGAAGGTGAATGACGCCTCCCAATCATTAAAAGTCATCGTATACGAAACTCGGACAATAATATACATACACATACGTAATTTAACTAATACTAAGGGTTAGTCTGCCGTTTCTCTTCTGCAAGCCGACCATCCCACAAACTCGTGAGAAATTTCGTCCAAGTGCCATCACAAGGGCACCGAAGTTCCGAGTCGCTGATCACATCTGGCAAAAGTTAGTAGAAACAGCCAACATAAGCACGTCAAAGGCACGAATACGTCAAGTAAAGCAACAATAAAAGCTAAAATGCAGACTTTTGAGACACAGGTTGTACCATGATGCTGCAGCCTCTTTTGTGTGAGGAGCAGAGAAGAGGAACAAAGAAATATTGGGCCCAACAACTGCATAATTTAACAACAGACTCCTGTCTGTTGTTAAATTTCCTCTCTCTGTTTTCTAAATTTTCCCATGTACATGACTAGCACAGCCACCATCACAGCAGGACAGACGGAATGAAGCTAAGGAATCCTCCCTATCCTTCGAGAAGCGTCAAGGCCCTGTGATAAGCCAAGCTACTTTCCCCCCGTTTCCCCGCTTCGCCTCATCTCGGAAAAAAGGGGAGTGCATTTAGTGAAAATGAGACATTTAAACATTCACAGGTTACGTGCACTAAAACAAGAAGCGACCACAAACACGAGCGATTCCAATCGAGCAAAAGATAGCCATTAGGTTGAGTTCATGTAAGTCACTTACGTATAAGTATAAAGGAAGTTATAAGGGACGCGTAGAGAAAATTCGAGAGAGAAACTAAATCCTTAAGAAGTACAAGTGGCAACTACATATTGCAAAACCTGGTGAGCGTAATAAAATACCACGTCTGGCTGGGTTCTTGCACAGAAGGCAATGACGATTACTTACTGACAACGTATCACGGTAAGTATCTTCAGAATAATCTTTTTTCCGAAGTGCGTCATTTCTATTCCGCAAGCAATCAGTCTGTACGATTCTAGACGATACATAAAACATTCATATTCGAAGTACGAATACTAAGCTTGCTTTGCCAACTTTAAAATGTCAGCGTCTGCTCGGGGCTGATCTTCTCGGACCACTTTGCTGTACATTACAGGAGTTACTTTATTCATCACATCAGCTTCCACGCAGCTCCCCACCGGTAGTCGAAATTTCAAGCAGTCTCAACGGAACGACTCGATGTCAGACAATATGACCATGTCCGTGTCTGATTGAGGGAAGCATTCGGCTGGAAAACTCGCTTTTGTTCTGGCCCAACAAACTTGGCTGAAATTGCTCTTCCAAGCTCGTGCCTTTGTAGAGGGGAATTGCAAGCCAAACTTGGACATTTGTACGGCACTTGACCATTGATGGCAGTTGATCATTGATCTCGGAGAGAAGCAGCACATCAGTTCTATCAGAAGCAGCGGTGATGTATCGCTAGGATTGAGTTACGGACTGCAGTCTGACAGATAATCCCAGGCTATGCTCCTCTCTCCTTAAAAGGAGGTCGATCTATGACAGGAGTATAGTACCTTTGTCCCCGATCAAAAAGTATTGAAACATTTTATGTCAATTCATTTCATCGCTTAAGAAAAATATCTTATGTATTTCCGTCATCACTTTTAGCTTTAAAATTATTTGTGGACTTCGTATTTAATATTTCAATAGAGATAATATGCAAGAAAATGTAATTGAGTATTATTATAAATAATTAACACTATTCATTGACGCCGAACAAAAATTACTAGAAGATATACATACGTAGTATTGCAATGAAATAAATGGAACCTCTAGTCAACTAGCACTAAATAATCACCATTTTTTAATGCTTGCGTAGGTAGAAAATAGTATTTGGGTAGTAAGAAGTAGCCATGCCAGGCACAAACTTGAAGATTACACAAATACGTCAGACAATGCCGGCAGTGACGACAACGTACTGCACGCTTTTGCTGGTGTCATACTCTTGTTCATTTACCATGCAGGTAAATTGAAGCAGCCTGGCGCCCAGCTACTTCTGAAGTAGACTCATTTTGTGAATCTATTATAACTACGGCCACTTTGAAAAGTTGGCACTCATCTATCTTACTCAACTTCTGTGTGTGCCCCCCCCCTTCTCTCACTACCTACTCATGAACTTCGTTCACCACACAATCCTTTAAGGGCTAGGCTCTCTCAGCTCAAGCTTTGGACGATTGCACATCTGCCTTTAATATTTATGTTACTTAATTGAAGACCTTTTAGAGATCGCTTCTTTAACATTGAAAACAATTTAATGTTAGCCTGTTTAGGATCCATGAGATACAAGAATACAGCAATTATTGTATACAGTAAGCAATAGAGGACGCAATGCAGAATGCAATACATATCAGGCGACACAGAGCTATTTTCAGTTACTGATATAATTAACAACACGGAAGTTCGTACAAGAAGTCTCTGGTGCACTGAAATACACAAATTATCTCACATGAAGATACTTTTAATCTACAAGAAACCGGAACATTGGCTCATCGCTGCAAGCCGTATAAAAAATTTCCATTTTATTTTTGTCGATAAGAAATGTTTGAAATGCATCCGACGCTACACAGTCTACGGCCTCAAGTAAAGGGCGTATTAAATGTACAGACAGAATATTTGAAACAGAATATACATTACAGAATATTTGAAAGAATAATTCCTGAGTATTAGTTGGAGGCCTTTTTGAAGAATTTTTAAACTATTCTTTTACGAGGTTATTCATCAAAAAGTAAAATATATATTGATAGCAAGAAGCTAGTAAGTAAGAACGACATCACAAGACAACAGGGCGGGTAATTTTCACTGCTGACAACTCAACTTCATAGAAGTAAAAAAGGGAATGCGGAGCAACATGGCGCAAGCGAAATATTTTGGTACTCTCCCCGATAATTGAGCTAAGAGTCACTTTTATATGTCTGATTAGCACAGCAGTGACTGGAGACTCAGGGGATGTCATCCACCGCAGTGGATTAGTGCAAAATATTCAGTGCTAACCACTGCACTAAACGAAATAACTTTGTTCTGACGTGCTTCTCTCGGCCAGTAAAACTAATAAGCGTGGGTTTCCTGTCAACAAAAATAACAGGAATATATAATACGCTGCCTGACCGGACTACAGTTGGAATAATGCAATGAGTGAGTGTAGTTAAAATGAAGCGTTTAAACAGTTTATTGCATAAAATAATTAAAAGTATTAAAATTAAAGTATTATAACAATTTATAAACAACAAACAATTAAAATTAAATTATTATGAAACAATTAAAAAATGGAAAATATTCGAATTAAAGTGAGACTTGAATTTGTATTTCCAAACAACCGTACAGCTACGGGGAATATTACCGAGTGTAGTAAGGTTGTGCAGTATCTCAACATGCCTTGCTTCAAGGATATTTAGTCGAGAAAACAATCGTTGCAAAAAAAAATCCAGTTCTCTGGTTCAAGAGTCCTTGTAACTTGCGAGTGACAAAGCCGACATGGGTTCACAGCTGATTGAGACAAGAAAATATTGTTTAAAATATTTGTTGATGAAAATTTACAATCGATGAAGCAACACACTTATCAATAGTAAAAATGAGCCGTTCATGCAATTGCAATGACACGACGAGAACACATGTAGCAGCACTTTCTAATAAAATCAAAAAAACTTGTCAAATAATTAAGATATAAAAGTGTAATTTTCATATCAGAGAGTTGGGAAATTTTGCTACCGCCATGATAAGAAGCAAAAAAGTTAGAATTTTGGCTTGAAATCAAGATCGTTCTAAGGTCATACTATCATAGTTACATTTCGAATTTCACCCTAAATGCGCAAATGACAAATGAAAGTAACAAAACTTTTAGTCATCGACTATTGTATTGTTGACTCAATTTCAATAATTTCATAGTGAAACGCTGATTGCGTTTCATGGTTGGAGTCATAAAAATTCAAATCAAATTTCAATTATTTAAAATCTACCAAGGAAACCACCCTGAAGTCGCACAGGACCCGTACCAAAATTTCTCTGTTACTAACAAACAAAGAGTTGCAGCGTGATAGAAACTCCAGTGATAGAAGCCTTCAGATAAAGAGTGCACCTAAATGACTGAACAGCAGCGTCCGTAGCTCATCTCAGTGGAAGCAGGCAAACGAAGATTCAAGCTGGAACACACTCGCAAGGCTGAATGAATTGATGTTCTTCAGAGTTGAAAT